>SJYA01000064.1:456290-517391 GCA_006410615.1 Neotragus moschatus | reverse complement strand
TTGATGAAAGGGAAAGAGGAGAGTGAAAAAGTTGGCTTAAAGCTCAACATTCAGAAAACGAAGATCATGGCATCCAGTCCCATCACTTCATGGGAAATAGATGGGGAAACAGTGGAAACAGTGTCAGACTTTAATTTTGGGGCCTCCAAAATCACTGCAGATGGTGATTGCAGCCATGAAATTAAAAGACACTTACTCCCTGGAAGGAAAGTTATGACTGGTAACCTAGATAGCGTATTCAAAAGCAGAGACATTACTTTGCCAACAAAGGTCCGTCTAGTCAAGGCTATGGTTTTTCCAGTGGTCATGTAGGGATGTGAGAGTTGGACTATGAAGAAAGCTGAGCGCTGAAGAATTGATGCTTTTGAACTGTGGTGTTAGAGAAGACTCTTGAGAGTCCCTCGGACTGCAAGGAGATCCAACCAGTCCATTCTAAAGGAGATCAGTCCTGGGTGTTCATTGGAAGGAATGATGCTAAAGCTGAAACTCCAGTACTTTGGCCACCTCATGTGAAGAGCTGACTCATTGGAAAAGACTCTGATGCTGGGAGGGATTGGGGACAGAAGGAAAAGGGGACGACAGAGGATGAGATGGCTGGATGGCATCACCGACTTGATGGACGTGAGTTTGAGTGAACTCTGGGAGTTGGTGATAGACAGGGAGGCCTGGCATGCTGCGATTCATGGGGTCACAAAGAGACACGACTGAGCCACTGAACTGAACTGAACTTAACTGAACTGAATTGTCAGATATGAGGTTTGAAAATATTTCCTTTCAATCTGTGGCTTGTCTTTTCATCCTCTTAATGGAAATTTTTATGGAGCAAAAGATTTTAACTTTGATGAAGACTAATTTACCATTTTTCTTTACGGTTTGTGATTTTTGGTGTCAACTTTAGGAACATTTTGCCTAGACTTAGAGCCTATATAATTTGTCCTATGTTATTTTCTAGAAGTTTTTTAATGTTATATTTATGTTTAAGTTAATTTTTAAGTATTTTAAGTAATTTTAATTAATTAAAATTAAAATAATATAAATAATAAAAAATAAAACAATGAAATAAAAATGTAAATACNCTAATTTACCATTTTTCTTTACGGTTTGTGATTTTTGGTGTCAACTTTAGGAACATTTTGCCTAGACTTAGAGCCTATATAATTTGTCCTATGTTATTTTCTAGAAGTTTTTTAATGTTATATTTATGTTTAAGTTAATTTTTAAGTATTTTAAGTAATTTTAATTAATTAAAATTAAAATAATATAAATAATAAAAAATAAAACAATGAAATAAAAATGTAAATACATAAGTTAATTTTTAAATGTTTGAGTTAATATAGGATATATATTAAAGTACTCTTTTTTATTTCTTGGTTGGTAGATGTTTAATTTAATTACTCCAGTATCATTTGTTGAAAAGATTATTTTTTTCTCCATTGAGTTATTTTATCTTTGTCAAAAATCAATTATGCAATTATGTGTGGGTCTATTTTTATATTCCTTGTTCTGTTTCATTGACTGATGTGTTTGTTCCTTCACCAATGCCACACGGTCTTAACTGTCATCAAATAGTAATCTAATATTGTATTTATTAATATATTAATATATATATAATCCTATACATAATTTTAAGAAATATACTATTATAGAGTGAGTTTTGAAATTGGATAATTCTTTGCAATACATTTTTCCAACATTGTTTTCAGTGTTCTAGTTCCTTTGCAAGTCCACATGAAGTTTGAAATAATTTTATCTGTTTCTACAAAGAAACTCTTGCTGGGATTTTGATAGAGGATTACATTAAACCTATATATCAATTTGGGAAGAACTCAACATAGTTGAGATGTGCAATCTGTGAACATGTGTTTCTTCCAGTCTCTTCAGTTTCTCTCCTCAGCATTTGTATAATCTTCATTGGCAAGTTTTTACATTTATTTTTAGATCTATACCTAAGTATATCATTTTGAATGATTTCCATTAGCATTGTATTTTTATCTTTCATTTTCTTTTTTTTTTTAATATTTTGTTACCCTAGCTAGAATAGAACTTGCATATTAAGTTGAATAAGAATAGTGAGAGTGAACATTCTTACCTTACTGCTGATTTCAGGGAACAGCATTTAATCTTCTCCTTTAAGTATAATGTTGACCATAGGGTTTTTTGGTAGATCTTCATGAAAATGAGGAAATTCTCTTTATTCCTAGCTGTAAGAGCATTTTCAGTCATGAATGGTGGCTGATTTTTTCAAATGTTTATTCAACACCCATTCATATATTCATGTGATTTTTTTAGCCTGTTAATATGATACATTCTATTCATTTTAGAATACTGAACTAGCCTTGTATCCCTGGAATAACCCTCTGCTGTTGTAGCATATAAGTCCTTTTATATGTTGCTGAATTCTATTTGTTAATATTTTATTAAGAATTTTGAAGTCTATTTTCTGAAGGGATATTGGTCTATACTTTTTTCCTACTGTCTTTTTCTGGTTTTGTTGTCAAGATGATATTAGTTTCAAAAAATAAATTGGAAATTGTTCCGTTTTTTATTTTCTAAAAAAAAAAAAAGTGTAGAATTTGCACTAAATCTGCTTTAAATATTTGTTAGAATTACTCAGTATAATTGTCTAAGCCCATAGATTTTTTTTTTGAGGGAGTTTTTAATTATAAAGGCAATTATTAAATATAGCTGATCAGTTCAGTTCAGTCATTCAGTCGTGTCCAACTCTGCGACCCCATGAATTGCAGCACGCCAGGCCTACCTGTCCATCACCAACTCCCGGAGTTCACTCAGACTCACATCCATTGAGTTGGTGATGCCATCCAGCCATCTCATGCTCTGTCATCCCATTCTCCTCCTGTCCTCAATCCCTCCCAGCATCAGAGTCTTTTCCAATGAGTCAACTCTTCGCATGAGGTGGCCAAAGTACTGGAGTCTCAGCTTCAGCATCATTCCTTCCAAAGAAATCCCAGGGCCGATCTTCAGAATGGACTGGTTGGATCTCCTTGCAGTCCGAGGGACTCTCAAAAGTCTTCTCCAACACCACAGTTCAAAAGCATCAATTCTTTGGTGCTCAGCTTTCTTCACAGTCCAACTCTCACATCCATACATGACCACTGGAAAAACCATAGCCTTGACTAGACAGATCTTTGTTGGCAAAGTAATGTCTCTGCTTTTGAATATGCTATCTAGATTGGTCATAACTTTCCTTCCAGGGAGTAAGTGTCTTTTAATTTCATGGCTGCAATCACCATCTGCAGTGATGTTGGAGCCCCCAAAATAACATCATCTGACACTGTTTCTACTGTTTCTCCATCTATTTCCCATGAAGTGATGGGACCAGATGCCATGATCTTCATTTTCTGAATGTTGAGCTTTTAGCCAACTTTTTCACTCTCCTTTCCCTTTCATCAAGAGGCTTTTTAGTTTCTCTTCACTTTCTGACATAAAGGTAGTGTCATCTAGGCCTATTCAAATGATCTAATTTATATTGAGTGAGTTGTAATTTATGTTTTTGGAGAATTGGTACATTTTATCTAATTTGTCTAGGTTCTGTGTTTGTAGTTTCTCATTATTGTTTTTAGATATCTACAAGATTCTGTAGTGATATATCCTATTTCATTACAGAAACTTATAATTTGTGTCTTCTCTCTTTTGTCTTGCTGGAGGTTTTCCAAATTATCTTCTGTTATCTTTTCCCTATTTCTAGTTTGATTCTATTGCAGTCAGAAAACATACAAGGTATGATTTCACTGATTCTTAATTTGTTCACGTTTGCTTTACGGACCAGGATATGGTCTGTCTTGATATATGTTTTGGGGGACTTGAAAATAATGTGTATTCTTCTACTGTATGATGATATGCTCAAAAAATGTCAACTAGACTCTGTTGTTTGATGATGATGAATTCTGTATCTGTGCTAATTTTCCATCTAGTTCTAACAATTGTTGAAAGAGGTGTGTTGAAGTCTACAACATTAATCACGGGTTTGTCTGTTTTTCTCTTCTTTTTCGCCAGTTTTCATGCTACATAATTTGCATCTCTTTTGTTTGGTATATACACACTCAGGGTTGCTGTCTTTTTTTTAAAGCATTTTATGATGTTTTTCTCTGGGAATTTTATTGAAGTTTTTTGTTTTTGATATTATTTTCTTTGATTAATGTTTGCATGAGATATATATTGTGTCCATCATTTTACTTGCAATCTGTGTATGTTATTCGATATGAATTGAGTTCCTTGTGTATAGCATATAACTAAGCTGTGATGTTTTTTCCCACTTCATTGTATAAATCTCTGCACTTTAATTGGTATATTCAGACAATTTGCATTTAATTTATTTATAGATATGTTATGCTTTAAGCTTGACTTTTTTTCCTTTGTTTTCTGTATTTTCTGTTTTATTTCTCCTACGGTCCTGTGGGTAACTTGAACAATTTAGAATTTTTACTTACCTAGTGTTTTTCTGTATATCCATTTGTGCATTTTTTGTGGTTGTTTTATATATTAAATTATATATACGTAACTTACCACAGTCCACCAGTGTCTTCATTTGCCAATTCTGATGAAGTATGTAAATTTTACTTGCATTTTGGTACCTTTATCCTTATCCATTTGTAATATAATTATTTTGAATATTTCTTCTACCTGCATTTAGAATCACATCAGACAGTGATAAATTTTTATTTTCACCATCAACCATAACTTAGAGAACTCCAAAGAAGGAAAGTCTATTATTTTTACTCATATTTTTGTTACTGGATTCTTTCTTCCTTTCTAAAGTTGTGCCAAGTTTCTTCTTTTATCGTTTCCTTTCTGTTTAGACAACTTCCTTAACCATTCTTTTAGGATAGATTTACTGTTGAAAATTATCTCAGTGTCCCTTTGTCAGATACTGGTTTGATTTGCCCTTCATTTCTAGAGGATATTTTCCATAGATGCAGGATTCTGGGTTACCAGTTCTTTTCTTTCAGCCATTAAAAATGTTGTTCCCTTCATCCTGGCTACCATGCTTTCTGATGAGAAACTCGCTTGTCAGAACTTTTTTTTCCTTTATACATAAGGTCATGCTTTTCTGTTGCTGTTTTCAACATTTTTTTCTTTGTCTTTAGTTTTCAGAGATTTGATAAGATGTGTTTTGGTGTGGATTTCTTTGGGTATTTCCTGCTTGTGGTTTGATAATCTTCTTGAATCTGTGTGACTTCTGCTAAATTTGGGGAGTTTCCAGTCATTAATTCTTTGAGCATGTTTTATACATTGCCCTCTATATCCTTTCTTTCTGGGATTTCAGTGGCACAGATATTTTTTTCTTTTCTTATAGTTCCCTAGCTGCATAAGTCTCTATTATCTATTTTTTTTTAAGTGTATTTTCTCTGTGTGGTTCAGATTAGGTGATTTCTTTTGTTCTTGCTTCCAGGTCACTGATTCTTTCCTCTGCCCCCTCTATTTGTTTTTCGCTCCAGCTTTTGTATATCCCAGGCTTCCTACGTGGTGCTAATGCACCAACCACTTGCCAATGCAGGACACATAAGAGACGTGGGTTCTATCCCTGGGTCAGAAAGATCCCCGGGAAGAGGGCACAGCAACCCACTCCAGGATTCTTGCCCGGAGAATGCCATGGACAGAGGAGGCGATAGTCCATAGGGTCGCAAAAGGTCAGACACAACTGAGGCGACTTAATACACACTCGTTGTATTTTCTAGTTCAAAAATTTCCGTTTATTTTTATATCTTCCATTTATTTGCTAAGACTTTTATTTTTTTAAGTTTGTTTCAACCATGTTCAGAATTGCTAGCTGAGGCATTTTTATGGCGGCTACTTTAGAATCTCCGCGTGGTAATTGTGGTGTCATGTGCGTTCATTGTCTTTTTACATTCAGCTTGAGATCGTCCTGCTTCTCTGTGGGCAAAATCTTTCCAGCTGAAGCCTGGACACTTGGATGTCATGTTATGAGTCTCTGGATCTTATTTAAACCTTCCGTTTAAGCCAGCTTCCTCTGACACTAATCCAACAGGAAAAAGGGGGTACACTGCCAGGTGTAGGTAGAAGTACAGGCACCTTGTGGCCACCACTGTTCAGCAATGGGGTTAAGTATTCATCTTCCCCAGCAGGCTTCCAATGATACCTTCCTGGCCAGGGAAATTTGGAGTTTTTTTTTAATTGCTCCATTTGTGGCCTTTTCCGGCTTACAAGTTGAGGGGTGGTGGGGTTGCCTTGTGACTGCTGGGCAGTTTCTAATGTCCTGACTCTGCATTAGGTATCCTTTGTCTGACATCATCTTAGCAGGAGGAAGAAGCTTGAATCATTTCTTTGGGGTTGAGGTGGGTGTTCGGCCTCTCTATGAGTCTCCATTGAGACTGTATTTGGGAAGAAGAGTCCTCATTATTCCCTGACAAGGATGAAAATCCAAATTTCCTATTCAGACATTCCTACACTGCCCTGGGGTTAGCAGGGGAAGTTGTTTGGATACTTTGTTCTAGCCTCACAAGTTTGGCACTAGCCCCCACCCCCCAACTCTGCCCTTGCAGGCATGAGGTGGGTGTGTGGCGTGTGAGAGCAAAGTGGTATTGTCCCTGTGCTTTCTGTCTTTTCAGCCTGCTACTTTCCTGATTTTGGCTAGAGAGAACAAGTTTTTGTTGGGAAATTTCAGGATTGCACCAATTGGTGTCTCTGGGTTGCAGGCTTCCTCAGCCTTGAGTTTTGGATTTGAGGCAAAATTAAAATGCAGGGAACTTACCACCAGTTGTCCCTTGGGTCCTAGGGTCCCTAACTGGTCTCCATCTTTCAGAGTCTTTTTACCTTTGTTTTACAATGTCCAGGTTTTTTTCATTGTACCTAGCAGCAGAATTTAGGATAAACTACTCCATCTGCCTGGAAGTGAATATCTGCCACATCTTCTGTTTNCAGGGAACTTACCACCAGTTGTCCCTTGGGTCCTAGGGTCCCTAACTGGTCTCCATCTTTCAGAGTCTTTTTACCTTTGTTTTACAATGTCCAGGTTTTTTTCATTGTACCTAGCAGCAGAATTTAGGATAAACTACTCCATCTGCCTGGAAGTGAATATCTGCCACATCTTCTGTTTTTGTTTCTTCAGTTGAGATGTCAATATATACTTTTCAAATTAGGTTCTTTGTAAAAAAAAAAAAAAAGTTCTATTTGTATTTTGCATTAAAAGGAGTAAATTTTAAATAGCAGATGACAAAGTATCCCTATCTATAAGCTATTTTTTATATCCATTTCATTCCACTTTCCTTGTCCTATCACTTTGTTTCTTGACTAGTAATAATGCTTCTTTAGGATCCACAACACTTCTGTTCAGATGTGAGCTTTTCTCACTTGAAAGTTCTTACCGAAAGACTCCTACTTGGGGGCATGCCCGTTTGATTCATTGCTGTTCCCCTATGTCTACCACAAGGCCTGGCCATTTAATACTACTTAATAATATCTGTTGAATAAATGAATGAAAACTCAAATTTTAACTATTTTCTTTCTATGAGGGCTTGTCTACTTTCTTCTTGCTATGCCGAAGCATGGGACACATGTCTGCCGTGCTCAGTTTTCCATCGGGCACTGTAAAGCATGTGCTTAGGACATTAGCAAAATTTGTCCAGAAGTTTGCAGTCTAGAAAAGAAGCATTTTTAAATTCAGCACGTGTAAGCTTTTGTTTTATGGTTTACAGTTGTTTGTGTTTTGAATTACAAATGAGGAGGACACCAGAATGGTTCCCATGCTTGTGTGTGTACATATTCATTGCTACAATTCCTTAAGAGAGTAACCCGAAGACCATGACTCAAAAAAATGCATACCTTTTTCAGGATATTTCCTAGATCCCTAGTGTGTGGGTTTTCTTTCTTTCTTTCTTTTTTTTTTTTTTTTTGATGATTTTCTTTTATTAGGCAAGTCATGGTTTGATTATTTTTTAAAATATTTTTCAAGTATTGTGCAGTGTGTGTGTGCGTGGGGGGGCGGGGCACAGGTACCTACATGGAGGAGGCATAATCTTGGTCCATAGTTTTGTAAGGCACTGAATATAGTTTAAAAATTTTGGTAACAGAGTTCTAAAGATCCTCTCATTGATTGAAAAATTGAAACACTTAAATGCGGGTAGAAGAACATGATTCTTTTCAGTACTACTGAGTATGTTTGGTTTAAATACTAGTAAGACTTGCTTTGTTTGGCTTTAGATTCTGCTTAAGGAAATGGTGAAAGATTTAATTCACTGTACTTTTGTTAGAAAGTATGGAAATGTTTGTCCACGGGAACTTTCGTCGCCCGCTAGATTGGAAATTCACTGGGGAGAGGGAACCATTTCATTTTATTGCCTAAGAGCTGTTGATATATTTCCTGCATCTTTCAAAGGCATCTTTCATACCACACAGGAAAACTGTAGCTGGTGAAGGAACAGAAAGAGCACTCCTTACAAGAGTCAGACTCGGCAAACTTGCACAGCAGCTGTGCTAGGTGCTGTGAAGGATTATCACAGGACCCGGTTGCAGTGGTCTGCGTGGTCGAAGAGACAACTGGCTCTCTCGGGGGACCACTTGGATGGAGACTGCAGCAATAATGCATTCCTACTGTTGCTAGTGGATTTTGTGACCATGTAGTACAAAACTGGTGCCAGATAAAATCAGAAAGTAATAAAAAGCAAGACGAAACTCAGAGATTTCAAGTCTTCACGTGAGGGACTGAAACGAATATCCTGGGCTTGTTGCGTGCACTCATAAGGAANCCTACTGTTGCTAGTGGATTTTGTGACCATGTAGTACAAAACTGGTGCCAGATAAAATCAGAAAGTAATAAAAAGCAAGACGAAACTCAGAGATTTCAAGTCTTCACGTGAGGGACTGAAACGAATATCCTGGGCTTGTTGCGTGCACTCATAAGGAAAAAGGAGCCTGAGGAAGGGATGTCTTTAACTCGGAAAACTTGCACAGACTTCAGTCTTTTCATTTGAGAACCATTTGGGTGTGTTGTGAAATAAAGTTGCAGAGTAGGCATGTTCAGACCTTTATTTGCTACATTTAGTAGGAAAGATTCCCCTCCTCTCCCTCTTAACTACAAGAAGCCAGAGTTTTCCGTGCAAACTGAAGCAGGCGTTGCAAGAATCAGATTCACTTTGGACGACTCTTCACATTCCAAGTCATCATTGCATTAGGCAGCACAATTCCATCTCTGGTTGATGGGCAGAAAAAGTGGGCAGCTTGCCAGGTAGACGTTTCCATGACTCCCAGCCCCCAAAGGTGATGCGTTTTTCAGCTAATTCAATGAAGAGTGGGCTGAACTTTGGGTCTAAACGAGACAATAGCTGCCTTCGCAGTATCAGCAGAATGGTTGATGGGAATGCACTCTACATTTGGCAGAGGATCATGTGACCTTACGACTGAGATTTTGTGATGGTGCCAACGGAGACTTGGAAAGCAGGAACCGTCCTGACTTTTTTCTTCTTTTTTAGCATGGCTCAGAAAATGGTGGATCTTAATACTTGACTTTAGCCAGACTCAGCAAGCGACTGAGCTTTGAAGCACAACTTCGCCTTTATTCTGGGTTTTTGGCAGGCCACCAGGAGGCTGTCCCTTTCACGCCTGATAAATTCTGCTGCTTATCTCTAAATGGGGGTGGGGGGGAGAAAGAAAGAACATATAAACAGAATATTGAGGCATAACAAGTGAATCCGAAAATTGTATGTGCTTTTTGTTTTTTGCCTTTTCTTATTGCTGATTTTTTTTTTTTAATGTTAATACCCTTTTTGCTTGCTGAAGAATCCAAGTAGTTTTTTTTTTTTTTTTTGGTTTGTACTGAACAGGCATTTGAACTGGGCAAACAGGACGGCAGCAGCAGTGAGCGTGAGATCATTGCAGCAGTGTAGCAAACTGGCACCCTGCCTTCTCACCCTTTTGGTTCAGGAGACAAACGTGTGCAATCCTCATTTCTAAAGTCAGCAGAGCCTGGAAGGATTCCTGGTCTCTCCCACCTTCTACCATTCTGCTGCCAGGGACGGCAAGGATTGGTGCAGCTTCTGCGCAGTGCTTTGTGCCTGCAATACCGAGAAGGAAGAAAAAGAAGACAAGCACCCTGGTCCTCTTTTTTTCCCAAGAAATAGCAGGAGGCATGAAGAAAAAATCTGAGTTTGTCCTACTCCATACAACAGTGCTGAAAAAAAGAGAGAGAGAGAGAGAGAGAGAGGCTCCTGCTCAAAAACAAAAACAAACAAACAAAAATCCAAACCAAAACAAACCAAAAAAAAAAAAGCAAACATTGGCTTGTATTTAACTACAGAGACATCGTGCTTTGTAAAGCAGCTTTGTAAGGCAGCATAAGCAAATGAGCCTTCTGTATTTGTATTATTGCAAAAATATGGCATAATAAGCAATTTATTGCACTTGGTGAAATCGCACCTTTCGTATCAGGTATAACTTTTTTTTGTTGTTTCTTTTTAAGTCTACTGTTATATAAAAGGGGATCCTTGCACTTTCAGTTTACTCTTTTATAACTCATCTCCCACTTTATTCTTATTAACTTTTTCCTTTTGCTCTCTTGCTCTAATCCTGAGTAGAATAGAAACTTTAGCAAAACTAGAGAAATCTCTATGAAAAAGACGATACCTGTTTTAATTTTTGTTATACATAGAAGTTTTGGAAAAGTATTAATATGTTATCTGTGCTTTTTGTGTACAGTATTACTTTTGGCTGTCTAAGAAAAGTGAACATTTAGCCCTAGTTGGTAAAGAAACTAAATCTTTCATGTGATGTGACACATAATTTGAAATATGAAAGAAGAAACTTTTTGAACGCCTAAAACAGGGTTGTATTAGAATGTGTATTAAAATTCGCTAATAAGTGAAATTTAGTTTGAGGGAAGTTATGTTTAATTTTCTTACCAGGATTTCATGTGACAAAAATAAGGATGAAAAGATCGTATTCTCAGTTGCTAAGTAGAAAAAGAGCTTGTTCTACAATAATACTGACTTTTAAAATATATTTAAAAGAAGCATTTGTCTTAGAGCTGTTAGAAATATCAATTAGGTACTTTAGTGGAAAAAGTACACACAAACTTGTTTTATGTTTAAAGCAATGTATTGGCTCAGCATATAATGCATTGCATTCTAATTATTTTGTCTGTTTGTATTAGTAAATTGCTGAGCAATTTAAGCATTTTGTAACAAAAACCTAGTTTTGCCTAATTCAGTGGGAAAGGATTAGCCGATGTATTGCACCTATTTTAATTTTTATTAAAACTGTTTCGAAACATGTTTTAAAATTGTGAAAGAAAAAGAATGCTTTTGAAACATGGAGTGTATATAAAGACTATAATTTGCACGTGAAGAATTGATACTGTAATATTTTCCGTGAAAAGAATAAACTTCAAACTGTTGTGCTTTTAAAATCGTATTTTATTAAAATAGAAATATATAGGGTAAACAATGAAAAATACTACAGAAATGATGAATTCTGCCTTCTGTTTTGTCATTATACAAAGAATTGTGGGAAATTACAAATACCCTATATACTGATAACATTCAAATAAAATGTTTTATTAAGTTTATTTGTTATTGTTCACTAATTATTTAAAAAATAGCTCTTGTTCTTTTATGCTGCCTCAGCTAATGAAACATCAACTTTCACAGGCTTAATTAACATTTATAAACCTGTTTTCATGTTTCAAGATCCTTTAGTTGAAAAACATTATTTTAAATGTTATTTTTAGGAGCCATTAATCTCTACACTCTTAATTATCTTATTAAGCTCCATGCCAAATCCAAATCTCTTTTCAGCTTTCACTAGTTCATTGTGCAAAACCTAGTCGCTTCTTTAACAACCATGCCTCCTTTCACTTTCCAAACTGTTACTGTGAAAACAACACCAACCAAAATGAGTGCATAAATGCAAACTATGAAACCACATTATATGTCATCTGAGTAGCCTTGGGTGGGGCTCCATGAATCTCCCAAGCCTTAAAAAAAAAAACTTTAAAAGGTTTTGCCCATTTTCGTATTGTGCTTTCTTCTCGATCGACTACCTTCATTCCCACCATACACCCAGATGCTTCTTCTAGACAGCAGTTGTCTGACATTTCTCCTTTTGTGGTTGTTTTAGGGAAAAACTTACAGTGGATATGAGAAGTGAAGAAAGTGATCATAGGAGAAAATCATCTCAGGTAAAAGTAAAAACCAAAAGAGCAATTAATATTTATTATTTTTAAAGAAAACGTAATTTTGACTGTTTAATTATAAGACTATGTTTCATACTCTTTACGGATTTAGCTGTTGGAATTGTCATTGTTGGTTTAAGAGTTTATAATATTACCTACCTTTTTGAAAAATTTTTGTCTCAGTCTGGGATCAATGTACAGTTTGGGTCCCTTCGAATATAAATCTAAATATCCATTCCCATAATATAGGTGAAATACAGTTGAATAGAAAGTAATTTAGGGAAAAGACAATATATTTTGTCATTTGTCTGTCACACCATATAAAAGGAAGTGAAATCTGGGGAAACGGAATGAAGTTCTGCTCTTTTTTTATGATCTACTAAGAGAATGAAACCAAAATATACATTCTTATGGTTAAGATAAAACCCCAAACAAATGTTGCTTTGATTTCATGTCTAAATTTATGAATATATGTTGAAATAGTTTTTACTATATTTGAATGTCTGAGTGTTGATTTTTTTACTATAGTTTTTAATAAGCATGGGAATAATTAGAAAACAAAAATAGTAAAAATTATGTAGACCACATTATCTATAATCTGTAAAAACATTTTATTTTATTTCAAAACATGCAAAAACACTAATTAATTTTTATGCAGTACTATTAGTTTTCATAATGAAGATATAATTGAACATGCTAAATATTGTGGATATAATTGAAACGATTAATAATGTACAACTTATAATTTTGTTGCCATTGAGTTGAGAATTTTAAAAAATGTGTATGTGTGTGGCTTTATGTTTACTCTTTGTGTGTTTGCTTATTGTTTTGTGATTTAAAATTTTTAATAACAATTTATTTTTGCCCAACCTGTTGACCAGATGAGAGTTGTATGTAGCCATATCGGATGTTTTAAGTACATATTTTTTGAAAAATAAATTTCAATATATTATGTTTAAGGGACAAGATATCCTCTTTCATGCAGTTGATCTGGAGTATAAATTTTGGCGCACAGTAGTAGTAATAATGCTATTAATGTATCATTAATGTTTGTTTTCTGATACTAATTTACCCAAATATTGTTCATTTTACTATAGACATGTATATTTAAGAATTTAAATAACTTCCTGGGCTCTTTGTGTAATCAACAAAATCTCACTTGTTTTATGAGAAAGTTACAATATTACCAGTTCCTTGAAACCACTAACTGAGGTTTTATGAGTTAAAACAAGCTGTCTAGCTCTAACACAATTAGCTTAATAGTTAATTTGGTCTTAATTATAGGCTCGTAATACTATATTCATGCCTCACAATTACATAATTCATGCATGCATATATGGATTCTTTTAATTTTCTTTTAAAATTCATCATTAATTAGGATAGTCTAATTCCAAAATATTCATTCTTAAAACAAAAGTAATCTGTGAAAAACCTTTCAATATACTGTTTTCAAAATTCTCATGTATATAACTTGTATTTAGTGTAGAGTATTTATGAAGGCCTTTAACTGGAAATATGCATCCTTAGAGCATTTTGGTATTTAAATATTTATGCTAAAGTATTGATATTATTATTTTGCTCTCCTAATTTCATCAGATATTTACAACAAATTGTGCATTATTAGGGAGCCCACGTGAGACGTTGCCCATTGGCATAAACCCGTAGATCCGATCTTGTGGTGAAGTGGACCGCACAAGCTCGCTTCTATGGGTCTGTGTCAGTGTGGTAATCTGACAAAATGCACTATACATTGATGTTAAATAATATTTCAATCAAACTCCTGTTCAACTCCAGTTGTTTACTGTTTATATTTATATATATATATAAATCCTCACCTGTCTTTTGAGGCAGGCTTCAGTTGTTGACCACTTGAGAAGACTCAGCACAGCCATTGAAGTTTAAATTCAAGTATAATAAATTATTTTAAAAACTTGAATTTTTTTATAGCAAGGTTTGAACCAATATCTGCATAGATTCTGTTCAGAAACTTCTGTTCACATTCCAGTCGTTAGTGTACTTCACTAACTTCATTTAGAAAATTAAAGGCTGTGAACTGGATATGTCACTGTTGAACCTATTTCTCCTTAAAAATGAAGCTGAATTGCTATTGACTTTTAATATTATTAATTGCTAGTGGAATTATGCCATGAGAAATGTCAGAGGGCATTTTATATGACCTTTGCTGGAAACTGAAGAGGTTAGGATAGTCCTAGTAGACACAAATTCAGTTTATCAGTAAAATGTTAGGATTACATATATAATTATGTAGTTATATCTACATCCTTGCCAAGTCCTTAGGTGTATGGCTGCCATATTTGGAGGAGCTGACTGAAGACATGATAAGGAGTTTGAAGCAACACTGGAAGCTGTGTGCATCCGGGTTGAGGTAGTAGGTTGTATGGTTTAGAGTTACACCCTGGGAGTTAACTGTACAACCTTCTAGCTTTCCTTGGAGCACACTTGAGCCATCGAGGAATTCTTCATCATTTTAATCTGATTGAGCCAATTTCTGTGCAAGAAGGTTATGTGTCATGAGTATGTTAGATAATTAAAATTATCTTTTATCTGTAAGCATGAGATTATCATATTTGCATCTGCTTATAAACTGGCAAGATGATATTTCTGATGGGTTATTACTCTATAATCAAACACATTCAAGAACTGGGGAGTAGTGACTTACACTGCATAAATATTGCAGCTTTCATCATCCATAGATTCACAAAATTTGACATTTAATTTTCCAAACTTGTCATTGGTCTTTCTGTTTTTATTGGCTACTTGAACACTGTAGTATCAAAAAAAAAAAAAAGTCTGCTAGTGTCAATGGCTTTCACAGAACATTGTCTGAGTCTTTCTTATGACACATCACTTTCTCCCTTATGTTACAGCTACCTATGTGGTTGTTTATTTTTTTCATACTAGACTGTAAGCCCCTTGAGGGCAAAGTCCATGCCGTATTTTTCATTGTATCCCCTGCGATACTTTACACATAATAAGATCTATTTATTTATTGGATGAATGGAGTAGAAGATCTCTCTCTGTGATGAATTTCTATTGAATATTTGAATGAATTACAACAGCAGCCATAAATCTGAGGGGTTTTCTTAATTATTATTTGTCTTAAAGCATACCTAAATTTAATTCAGAGAGTGCTGTGCATCAGGAATATACTTGACTTGTTTATGGTCTGTGTTGAGTATGTCTACTCATCATAGACATACAATTTAATTTAGGACTGCCTTTTCCCTAGAATAAAAACAGTGGGCCACATTCATTTTTATTAATAAGTTCATTGTAGTTTATAATCTTATTTTGCTTATGTACATTTCTTTTGACTTTTTGAATTCCTTGATTTCCAGATGAATAATTTTCCTTTTAGCATAAGTCTTATAAATCAGCTTTTTGTATTCTGTATACTTTCCTTACCATTTGCCTTTTATTTTTTTACAATGTTAATTGTTGAGTAGAGAGGAACAAATAAACCAGAAATATATTAAGAAATTAATAACAAGTATATGAAGCATAATTTGAGGATTAAATTTTTGCTTGAAGGAAAGGCACCCACAATATTCTTTCTGTACAAAGCAAATTGGTCTCTTTTGGAGTCCATAAGCTGTGTGCCTGACAGTGAATGCTATAATTTATATAGATCATTTTTCAGCCAAAGGATTAAATAACTGTAGATATTAGAACTTATTTAAACTCCCAGATTGAAAAATTGAATACATAAGAAAATGGTTTAGATACAATTATCTGTTAAGAGCCATAAGATCCTAGCTATGTGGTGATGAGCTTTCTCTAGAACACTCTGGCATGCCCATGTCTCAGAATCTAGAGTTTACGAAAAATGGAGGTGAAGAAGGAACTTTCTAATCCCCAAGGGTAAGAACACATGAGACTTAGAAGGTTGAAGACCAGTAATTTCAAGCATAATTATTTGGCTGGTATGCAGAAGTCAAAAACTAGTAGTCTCTTAGAAAGAAAAGTCTCTTCAAGGACTAATCAAGAGATAATGAACAAGGATCAGGATACACAGACAAGAGAGTGAAAAAGAGAGGTTGGAAGAAACAGACAACTGAGTTGTAAACAATTACATCTTTATAAGTTTAACTCTTGAGAATGTAGCTCCTCTTTGTTGTTGTTGTTCAGATGCAAAGTTGTGTCTGACTCTTTGTGACTTTGTGTGTGTGTATGTGTGTATAGCCCAATACTCTGTGTACAGATTTGGAGAAAAGTCATGTACACACTGAGGGCCCAATGCAATACTATTTCCAATAAATGCCTGTTTCTGTGCAAGGCAATAGTTAAGTAGACAGCAGAAGTCAACTATGATATGCAGTTTAAGGACAATCTTATAAAAGTACTATGACAGAAGTACAGAATATCTAAAGCGAAGAGTCTGAAAGAATAACTGAAAAAATGATAACGATGTAGCTATGATCCATTGTGTTGGTCTTGCAGAAATCATAACAAGTCTACATGGCAGAGGATGTAATTAGCCTTAGTGAAAAAAATAAAGAGACTGCTACTTGAGAGAATTATGCTTTCACTAGTGATTAATAGTAAAATTTTCTTCCAGATCCTTTATTTCTGTGAAAAAAATGGCAAAGAAATATACAAATTGACAAGATTATTTTTTGAAGAAACTAATTTCCAGGGTCCATATCTAGAAATAGTTTAATTATAACAAAGAAACCATGGGGGAAACACTGTACCTTTAGAAACTTAGCATTCAGCTGAGGACAACTATGCAGATTCACATAATTTCTTTCTGAATTGTAAGTGGTCAAGTTTTACTCCATTCTAACCTTTTCACATTTGGTAATAAAGGAAATGTGAAAATTCAGGACACAAATATCAGCAAGTCATATCTTACTTAACTATTATCTCTTTGGGTGTTTGGGGACACAAAGTTTAGGTTCATAGTGGCTGGCTGACCTTAAAGGCTTTGTGGAATGAGGTAGAAAGGAGTGAGAGGAAAGAAAGAAGGGGAGAGGGAGAAAGGAAGAGAAGAAAGAAGGAAAACAAAGGAAAACCAACTGCAGAGCAATTGACCGAACCTTACCAGAAAAGTCTAATTTAGCTCGTGATATGATGAACTAAATGGGCCAAAGTAACTATGAGAGAATCAGATAAATCTCTTGGCAATTGGACTGGGTCTTCTTGAACGTGATCCAGCAGTTCATGAACTATGTTGTTAGAATAAGTGAGTCACTTTCTGTAAATACTCATTTTGTTTCTCTTTTGCCTATTCCAAATGCTGACTCATGAGCCTAGGTGATTCCCCAGATGATGTGATTCAGGCTTCTGATGCCCTGAGCATTTCTAGTTTTTCTTCTCAGATTATAGGAGTCCCTCTTGAGGTCACTGATCTTGACCTGTATCCACACCAGCTCCCTAGAAGACCCATAGGAAACACCCATGAAAATCATTAAGCGAAGATTTTTTTCTCACTCGCTTACCAATTCCTATCACCCACTACTACTTCCAAGCAAACCTGCTACTGATTGGCATCATGTTCTTCAAGATCCTCATGTATCACTTCTTCATCCACAAAGCTTTTATTCTTTCTCTAAAAGAGAATTTCTCAGTTTATAAATTCCCATAGCCACTGCAGCCTTTTTTCCCCACAGGCTTTTTTTTTTCTAACTTCCTTTAGTAGTAGATACAAGTCTTCCAGGGCACTGTGACTGCTTTGTCACCTCCTGCAATGTACATATATTTTTTAAGCTGTTGCATTGAGTTAAACTTTAAAATCATTTATGGGCAATCGCAATTATACACATCTTAAAATAAACTACGCTTCAGCAGTAAAGCCCCGTGTTATTTAATATATTTCCAGACTCCAGAGTATATCATTATGGGATGAGGAGTTTTTTGTTTGCTTGTTTTTAACATTGTTGTGATTAATAATCAATCTGGACTAAGCCTATCATATGCCATTGAAGGTTATTTATGAAACTAACTGATTTCTATTATTTAAAATACATCTAAGCCCCTTGAGTGCAGTAATATGTCTTTCAAATATAACAACTCTTACCATAGTGCTCCGGCTATAGGATGAACTGTAGAACCCTTTGGTGAATAAATAGAACTTTTAATGAAATAAAAACATTATGTGATACTGTGAAGTAATTTTATATTTAAGTGGGCTTCTTCAAAATGTTTGTTTAGAATTTAAGAGAAATTAAGGTGATCACTTTTACCTTTTATGAAATCGATTTGCTGGTGGTTCCTAATTTTTAAGGTGGCGTTGCCTTGTGTGTCTCTTCACTTGTTCTGTTTTTATATTGCCGGATAGCTGATTAACAGTGTTGTTTTAGTGTGCAGCACAGTGATCCAGTTATACATATCCATGTATCTATGCTTTTTCAAATTCTTTTTCCCATTTAGGTTATTAGAGAATGATGGGCAGAAGCCCCTGTGCTATGCAGTCGATCTTCACTAGTTACTTGTTTTTAGTAGAGTAGTGTGTGCCTGTCAATCCCAAACTCCCAGTCTATCCCTCCCCTGGCATCCCGCCCCTCTGGTAACATACGTTCGTTCTCTGTGACTCTGTTTCTGTTTTGTAAATAAATTTATTTGTTTCATTTTTTAGATTCCACATATAAGCAAGATCATATGATATTTTGCTTTGTCTGTCTGATTTACTGCATTTAGTATGACACTTTCCAGGTCCGTCCATGTTGCTGCAAATTATTTTATTTCATTCTTTTTAATGGCTGAGTGACATTCTGTTGATGTACCACATCTTCTTCATCCATCCATCTGTTGACATTTACCTTGCTTCCTTGTCTTGGCTATTGTAAACGGTGTTGCAGTGAAGGTTGGGGTGCAAGTATCATTTGAACCATGTTTCTGCCAGGGCATATGCCCAGAAGTGGGATTGCTGTTATCATATGGTAGCTCTATTTTTATTTTTTAAGGAAGCTCGTACTGTTCTCCATATCGGCTGTACCAGTTTACATTCCCACCAGTAGTGTAGGAGGATTCACTTTTCTCCAAACCCTCTCCAACATTTATTTTTTGTAGACTTTTTGATGATGGCCATTCTGATTGGTATGAAGTGATATCTCATTGTAGTTTTGGTTTGCATTTCTCTAATAATTAGTGATATTGAGCATCTTCTCATGTGCCTCTTGGCTGTCTTCTTTGGAGAAATGTCTATTAACTTCTCACTGTAAGCTATGTGGAATGTGTGAGTTAAATAAACTAGCAATGTTTCTTCCTTACATCTGTTTCTTTCCTCTTAAATCTTCTTTTCACTCTGAACTATATTGGGGCACCTTATTTATGCCAATCATATTCAGCCTTGTATTTCCCCTTTTTATATATTTAAATAGTAAGTGATAAAGTTAGACTTTAAGCCATATAGTTCATGTAAACTTTTACTTGTAGTTGACACTTAAGGAGTACTTGATGGAAATTAAAAGTAAAATCTAGATTTGTAAATGGTAAGAACCTTAGAAATCAACTGGCTTAATTTCCAAGGGACCAGCATGGAGCCCGGAATCTTTAATAATTTTGAAAGGGTCAATCCACTAGTTACAGACATAGGCCATATTTCTATCCAGATTAGTGACCTATCCAAGAAAGTGTATCCCATGTTCTTGAGAAGCAATGTATCTCTTGAGTAGCATTTTTGGATAATTGATTTTGATTAACTGAAATTAAATAAGGCTTTATTTCTGAAAAACCACAAGTAGAACTATCTTCAGATTCAAATATGATAGGCATATAATTAATATTATTTAAAATAAATTCTGTATCCATTTGATTGTTTCTTTTCAAGTATCAGTGCACTCTTATTCTTCTAAGCATAGAGATGATTTTACTCTCCAATTGCACAGTGATATTTCTCCTTCTTTCAGAATAATTCTTTAGGAAGAGGTATATGGCCTGGCAGTTGGTGGTATATCTTAAATGAAAAGGGAAGAACTCTGAGCACGCGTACATGTGTGTGCAGACACATACACACACACACGTGCACACATGAACTGGTTAACCTCTTAGCATTTTGTTGCTTAGGAGAATGGAAGTTAATGTGAAATGGTAGCCATAACTAAGTTCAGCTTCAGAACTAAATTACCTATGCCCCTATGATATATGCAATATATCATTATGTAAAACACCTTACGAGGGGTCATGAATTTAAATAACTTCAGGGTCTTGGCTGTGTAATAAGCCAGACTTAAAGACAAGAGGAAGAAACTGGGCACTGTGGTAGACTAAAGAAGGCGTGCTTGCGTTTCAGATATTCCAACATGATTTTATCCATCAATGTAAATTTGGCCCCCAGAGGCAACCAGTTCTTCATCTTTGGTATGAAGGCATCAAACAGTAAACCAAAATAGCAATAAATCTGTTTGGGTTTTTTTTATGAATTTAACCACATGTTTTCTTATGGTTGAACTAGATAATTTGGTATATCTTTGGTACTTTCAGGTCATTCTAAGGTGTATAAAAATGGTACATTAGTGCACATTTACATGCTTATACTGTTACTTCAAATAGACATGTATGATTCATGACAGTCTAAATAGTACTTTGAATATGTAATTGACTAATGAAAAATAGTCATTGGTCAAGCAAAAACCACTGATTATTTTGATGCTATTTTAATGAACAAATGCAGTAGAATAAATTGTAGTAGTCCTAGTGTGTGGATTTTCATTTGCATCTAAATCTTGATGTTCAAAACAATGAGATTCTTATACTTTTTATTTCTCAAGTAATTAATATTAACGATTGATGGAGAGATAGAAATCTCAAGTCAAAAAAAATCAAAAGGTTAAATAGAGTGAACAAAGTTAAAGTTGAGTGTTCTTGTCACTGTATAAAGTCTTAGAAACTCAGACTACTGGGTAGACTTTAAGAGTGAAGTAATAATATTGCTGTTATTTATATTTTGTGTTATAATTAAAAGACAAGTTATGTATAAATCGGAATTAGGTCAGGTCCCTATGTATAAATTTTTCAATATGATTTAATCCAATAAACTTGAATCTGGCAAATAGTAATGACACAATCAATTATGAAAGTGCTGAGTTTATAATAATAAAGGAGGAGGCATGTGTTTGCAGTTTTGCTATATCTGTTTAGTATAGTTGGGATCAGTAGTTGATGAGTAAATTCACAAAGCCTTTTAAAGAAACAGTTCTTAAATACATGCATAAATACATATTTTGTTTAAACTTTAACATTTGATAATGTACTTATTTGCTGGTTATATTTTTGTGTGTTTTTACTATGCAGGGTCTTTGTTGCTGCGCACAGGCTTTCTCCAGTTGCATCAAGTGAGGGCTGCTCTCTAGCTGTGGGATTCTCATTGCAGTGGCTTCTCTTGTTGCAGAGCATGGGTTCTAGGGGTGTGGGCTTCAGTAGCTGCTGTGCATGGGCTCAGTGGGTGCAGCACAGGGCCTTAGTTACCCTGTGGCATGTGGGATCCTTCTGGATCCCATGTATCGGGATCAAACCTATGTCCCCTGAGTTGGCAGGGGGGTTCTTAACCAGTGGACCATCAGGGAAGTCCTGACAGTGTTTTTAAGTTAGCCAATAACTATTTCTGAGTTTAGGTTGCTGATTATAGATCTTAGTTTTAGTCATCTTTTCTTTCTGTAAAGCCCATAATTCATCTTTGATTTCTAATTTTGATTGCTTTATAAATGTCTTTAACTGGAAATGCCAATACAAAGAAATTAGAGAGCACATTCTTATTTTTCTCTATGATTTTTTTTCTAATATTGTCTTACCTCCATTTAAAGCTATAGTATTTTTTTTAAGTGACTGAATTTTGTCTTTCCAAAATTTTCAGGTTTAGAACACCTCCCATTCTTTTACACTCATATTTAAATTGATTTGTATAATATTTAATTAAATTACACAATTTTATATTAAGCCAACTGGCATAAACTGATTTGGAAATAAACGTAAGTGACTACCAACAAACATTCACAGTAAGGGTGGGAACAGAAATACTTTGGTGTTCTGTAACTTTCTGAGATGATGAAAATGCTTCCTAAACTGTCCGAAACAGTAACCACTAGGCATATGCGCCTACTGTGACTGAAAAATTGAATTTTAAATTTAGTTAATGTCAGTTAGCTAACATTGACATAGCTATATGTGGATAGTAGCTAGTATATTGGACAGTACAGTTTTAGAAAGTACTTTTCTTGCTTTTAGCATGGTGGTGACATTTGTTCAAACTGTCAGATACTCTGTAAAGTGGTGAATGGCTATGGGTGTTTTCTCTGTAGTTGAATTAAGATTTAGGGGAAGAATGGCTAGGGAAATGCGAAGTGGTAAGAGTTCATTTTTGTTTTTAATTCGTTTTTTTATTTTGATCCTCTTTGAGTGTAGATTTAGTTCGATGGAATTTTAAAACTTTATTAAAAAGAAGTCAAAAAATTAGAAACTACCGAGGTTTGCAGTTTTTTTTTTTTCCTGAAGCATTTGATCAATACAAATCTAATTAGAAAGTAAATACATTAGGTCTCACACTGGCCAAAAAAAAAAAAAAAAGTATTGTTGATTTAAGAACCAGAAATCCATAAGGAGCCATAGAATAACTTGTTGAGTCTCTGTGCCTTTTGAAAATATTTATAATTCTTTAGAGGTATGCGGATGTGTTTATTTTACTGAAGAAAAAGCCCTAGTTCTTGTCAGATTATCATGGGACTCCATGGCTTCCTGAAAAAGTTAAGAATAACTTTGGTTATTTGTTTAATACTTTTTAAGGTGCCAGAAGTTAATTAATTAGTACATTCTGCTAGAATTATAAACTTTCTCTTACAAATATTGTAAATCTATCCATCCACATATATATTTCAAATTATAAAGTTTATTTATATAATTAAGGTTAAAATTTTAGTTCAACTTTGTGCAATATGTAATTTATATATAATTTAATTAATAATAATGCGTAATTTAATTAGCTAAACCTATGGAACATGGTTGATAAATAGCTTAATTTCTTAGATTCAATAAATAGCTGAAGTCCCTGTCATATTAAATTCAACTGTAAATTATTACAAAGCTCATAAAAATATAGATTTGAACCATCTCTGTTCCCTGTAACAGCGCCTTTATGTATTCTTGCTTTTGAATGGGTGGAGTCCACTGAAGCAGTATATTATGAGTACAATTTATAAAAACTGAATAGACCATTGCCAGTCCTGTACTCAATAAAAAAACTTATCTCACATGAAAATATGGGGGAAAAAATAGGAATTTTACTCTAATATTATCAATCCTCTTTTAAAAGTGAGAAAACCACAATCAGGTTTATATAGTTTCCTACGATCACATAAATGGTAAATCCTGGGACTGGGAGAAATGCGTCTTGCGCCAGAGAAGTTAATGTAGACTGCTTTGATATATGTCTCCAGTGACTGAAGCTTAGCAAATCAGAAGTGGTTAGTACCTACAGTAAAAGTTTGAAAGTGAGATTTGCTCTACTTCCCTTAAAGTGTAAATGCAACTTCACTATTTGGCCTGACCAGCCCTCTTTTGTGTTTCTAGAGACTTCCTGGACTAGTGTTTCTTCTAGTCTAGAGACCCACACAACAGAAGTCCAATGGCACTTTTCCACTTATGGTTTAGTAAAATACAGAATAGTATAATGTTGCCACACCCACATTAAAACAATAAATTTACCTTAAACTGAGAATTTATCAACTCAGTGTGCTAAAAAGTTGATCTAATGGTAAAGAGAAACATGGATGATACCTTTCTATTCCATGAACAATTACTTCTGTTTTAAAGCCTTCAAAACATTGGAGTACAATAAACCTTACTCAACAGCTACTTGAGAATAATTTCCTGATATTTGGGAAATATCTACAGTTGTTCAGATGATAAAGAATCTGCTGCAAATCCAGGAGACCCAGGTTCAAACCCTGGGTCAGGAAGATCCCCTGGAGAGGGAATGGCAACCCATTCAGTATTCTTGTCTGGAGAATTCCACGAACAGAGGAGCCTGGCAAGCTACAGTCCATGAGATCTCAGAGAGTCAGACAAAACTGAATGACTTTCACAGCAACAACAACAACACCATCGTTTCTTACATCATTTGGTAGCTCAGAGAAACCTCCTTTTTCTTTCTTGCTTTTCTAATATTATTAGCTTGACACTTTATTTAACCTTGCTTTGCTCTGAGTTTTACGATCTTTTAGAACAGTGCTTTCTCAACTCTATTGCTTAAAGACCTGCAGGGGGATAGGCAAGTGGGGCAGGAGGTGGGTATAGTTTGAAGAAGTCCTCCGTGTTATTCAGATTTTCCATCTGCATCCTCACCTGTTCCAGAAGACATCCATTTTGTGATAAGATTTCAGTGGCCTCAGAAAGATCACCCCTGCTCCAGACTAGCTTGGGCTTTCATTGCAGAGTAAACCTAGAGCATGGTTTTTGACTGTCCCCCATTTTCCAGAATAAGGAGCTTGAACTCTAGAGTCTGGCACACCTGGATTTATAACAAGTCTGAGTCAGGCACCACTTCAGAAGCTGATCTTTTCATCAGTACTTCACGACCTTCATCTGTCAAGTAAAAATTATGATACTGGCACTGCAAGGATTTTGTGAAGATGAAAAGACTGTACGTATAATGCATTTAGCAGGCGTGGTGCCTAGTAGATAATAGGAATTAAAAGAGATATAATTATTATGGCCATCATTATACATATTAAATAATGAAGAGTAGTTTACTGATTAAACGTCCCACAGATTCAATGCTGTGGGGTTTATCTTTGTAAAGTTAGCTGCATTGAGAGGAGTGATTTTCTCTGGGCCTGCCCCCTTGATTCCTGAGTATCGTGGCTTTGCTGATTTAATCATGGCTTTGCTGATTTGAAAAAAGCTGCATTTCAGATAGTCTCCTCACTGGCAGATCATTGTAGACAAGAAGCCTCACCTTTTCCTTCTGAGAAAAGAAATAGTCCCTCTTCCTATGTCTGAAGTTGTCTTTTTGTCTTCTTACTTTAAATACAGGCGTTTGTCACTACTGTGATAAGTTACATAAGTGCCTTAATTTTTCCATCTGTAAAATAGGGCTAACAATCCCATCCTATAGTACTTCTCCAGACTCTTGAGAAACTAAAAGTATGTAATATGGAAAAAAAAGAAAAATAAACAAACAACAACAACAACAAAAAAAAAACAGCATTCCCAAAGATAGAAAATTAACCATTTAAACTTTGTGAAGAAAGCTGAGCTCAGATTGATACTTTTGAACTGTGGTGTTGGAGAAGACTCTTGAGAGTCCCTTGGACTGCAAGGAGATCCAACCAGTCCATTCTGAAGGAGATCGGCCCTGGGATTTCTTTGGAAGGAGTGATGCTGAAGCTGAAGCTCCAGTACTTTGGCCGCCTCATGCAAAGAGTTGACTCATTGGAAAAGACTCTGATGCTGGGAGGGATTGGGGGCAGGAAGAGAAGGGGACAACAGAGGATGAGATGGCTGGATGGCATCACTGACTCGATGGGCGTGAGTCTGAGCAAACTCCGGGAGTTGGTTATGGACAGGGAGGCCTGGCGTGCTGCGATTCAATGAGGTCGCAAAGAGTCGGACACGACTGAGCGACTGAAATGAACTGAACTGAACTGAACAGGAAATTTAGGGCTTCCTTGGTGGCTCAGATGGTAAAGAATCTGCCTGCAATGTGGGACACCTGTGTTCAGTCCCTGAGTCAGGTAGATCCCCTGGAGAAGGGAATAGTTACCCACTCCTATATTCTTTCCTGGAGAATTCCAAGGACAGAAGAGCCTGGCGGGCAACAGTCCATGGGGTCGCAAAGAGGAAGACACAACTGAGCAACTAACACATACACACAAAGGAATTTTTGTAAACGGAATTCCAGGGAAGAAGTAGCGAAGTCTTCTTAAGCTAGTCCTTCCCAAGGAGAAGATGTCTCTCAGTGCCTCTCGTTGCCACTGTCTGTCTCTGTCTCTGCCTGTCTGTCTGTGCCTTTCTCTCTCCCACTCCTTCCCTCTCTTTCCTTTTCTCTCTTGTATTGTGATTGCATTACTGCTCAAGATTTCCTTTCTCAGGTCTAACCTGAAAGTGAAAGTGAAGTCGTTCAGTTGTGTTTGACTCTTTGCGACCCCATGGACTGTAGCCTATGAGGTTCCTCCATCCATAGAATTTTCCAGGCAAGAATACTGGAGTGGGTTGCCGTTTCCTTCTCCAGGAGATCTTCCTGACCCAGGGATCAAACCCGTGTCTCCCGCCTTGCAAGCAGATGCTCCAGCCAAGTGCTAAAAGTAAGAATGCTACATTTACTAGACAACTGAATGAATCATTGATTAATTAAATTAATGAGAGCAACTACAGAAATGTAACTTTACTAAAGAAGAAATTGGGAAGTATTAGCTACAGTGCAATTAATATATTAATAGTTTGCTAATCTTGGTGATGTTTCCCAAGTGGCTCAGTGGGAAAAGAATCTGCCTGCTGATACAGGAGACACAAGAGATCCTTGAGTCAGGAAGATCCTCTGAAGAAGAAAATGGCATCCCTCCTCAGTATTCTTGTCTGTGAAATCCTATGGAACAAGGAGCCTGGCAGACTACTTTCCATGAAATCACAAAGAGTTGTACATGACTGAACACACGCACGTGCATACACACACACACACACAAGCTTGGTGATTATCTTGGACAGGTCTTGCCATAAGAAGCTAAGTCAGTTTTATAATTAATTTCCAACAGTTTTATTTTCATATAAAACTGATAATCTCATTATCAGTGAAGGTATCCCACTTTGCCTGTGTGGTAAGATTAACTTGCATTAAACATTTCTCACTGACATTTAGGTGGCTCCCTATGTTTCATGATTAAGTCAATATCTGGTTCATCTGTAAAAAGCTAAGTTCAGTTTGCCATGCTAGTCCAGTAAAAGTAATTTCATTACAACCACTTTTCATTTTAGATAATAGGAGGGTTTTAAACTAAGTTCAGAATTTGTGAGGTTTTAAACATGGCTCTTTTCCCCAGGCTGGTATGGTGCTATATCAGAGTATTGAATGAGTTCCCAAAGCAGGAAAACTTCCAGGGAGGAAGCAGCATTGGCATCTACAGTTCAGTGGCGTCATGCCTGTAAGGTCTGATATCCACTAACTGTTGCTCTGATTACATCCCACAAACCTACAAAAAGTCCACATCGCCTTGCTGGGTCCTGGATGAGTTCTTAAATACTCTTCAAGAAATCGCATCTTTATCTATTTGGTCCTAAGCACCTATTATTCCATTCATGGTGGTGTTGGGGATTTTAGAAGCTGATACACTAACCTTGACGATTTTCAAATGTTGTTTAACTGATAGCTTTGAAAGCTCTATGCCTTCAGAGTATTTGTTTTCAGATTTGGTGGATGATTGTTGGGGAACAGGGAAGGTAGACTTTCTTTTTTTCTTTAGATGATTTCAGGATCCCTGGGTCAGGAAGATCTCCTGGAGAAGGGAATGGCCACCCACTCTAGTATTCTTGCCTGGAGAATTCCATGGACAGAGAAACTTGGCAGGCTCCAGTCCGTGGGGTTGCATAGAGTTGAACACTTGTACTACATAGCATGGAGTTTAGATATAGGACTGTTAGATTTGGCAAATAAAAATATAGAATACCTAGTTAAATTTGAATTTTAGATAGACAATGAATAATTTTTAGTGTTGCTATGTTCAATAGTTCATGTTGATTGTATTATTTATATTTGAAATTCAAATTTGACTTTGCCACCTATATTTTTATTTAGGCAACTCTTTTAGGGTAGTATTTTCCATAATTAAGTGTCTTATCTCATTTCCCCATATAGTCTCCACTCTCATTAAATAAAGAATTGAAAACTTTATAAAGAAAGCAGAATGTGATTTATGTTGTAAGATAGCAGAGGAAAGCATGCAAAAGTAATATAATAATTTACATTAAATAATAGAACGTTTGAGATTTTTTTTCCTACATGTTAGGGCCATGTAAAATAAGTATTAGGCCATATTACTTTACAAGATTAAACAAAGTAGTTTAGCAAATGATGTTTAACTAAGGGAAGTCAGTTAATAACTTCAGCATAAAATCAAGGAATTAAATTTTTGTTATAATGTCAAAGCCACATTATCTGGCACATTCTGTGATATTCTAAGCAATCTCTGCATTAGTTATGACAGGTCATTATTATTATTATTAATTATTATTTGCTTTTTATGTGTTTTTTGAGAGTTCCAGAGAGAAAGTTTTCCGGAAAATGAACATTCTGGTGAAAGCAGTGTAAAGCATTACTCACTTGGCACATCTGCTGCTGCTATCAGTTACTTTAGAATCTTTGGTAGCTTTTCAAACATCAGCTACCATCACAGGATAAATCTTCCGCACATGACCTATGCTGTGTCTGGGTCTGAACTAGAGTTGGAGGCTATTTCACACCGGGCCTCTTAGAAATGGATGAGGCTGACGGCCACATGCACTGTGCTTGTACACACCATAGTCACCCTTTCTCACAGCTTGATTTCTTCCTTCCTGACCATCCTGAGGGTCCCCAGCTCCATGGTTCCCACCCTTTCCAGTTTTGCTCACACCCCACCAGAGCCACTCCTCCCAGCTGAGTCTTCTCCCCACACTTGTCAGAACTGAGGTTCTTTTCTCTTCTGGCAATCGTGGGCAGAGAACCACGGACCTGGAGACTCTCATGGTGTTACCCATCGGGTCACACCAGGCACACACATCTGCTTATCCACGTGTCCACACACAATGAATCTTTTCATTTCATCAGGCAATTTGTCCTGTCCACTTGGCCCATTTCCTCTATTTTATACAAAAGGATGCAAGCACATAAAGATCAGGAGATTGTTTTCAAAGTCACATAGTCATTTACAAGTCAAGGCTGGAACTCTGATCCTTTCATTAAATCAATCTTTTCAGAGAATTCAGTTCTTCCTCTGGCATATGGGATCATATGGCCAAAGAGTGATGCTTTGTGAGAATTAAACAAAAACTTAAAGTATCTAGCTGAATTGCTTATAATGGGCTTTCAGAAAACATTTCTTCCTCCTATTTTCACTAAAGACTTTATTAGAATTTATGAATACATTTATTAGAAGACCCGGCTTTGGTTGGGGCTAAGAATTCTATTCATTCCCAGATCTCTGCCTAGCTTGCTTTTTGAGACTGATGAATTTGTTTAATCTTTCTGTTCCTAGACATAATTCTCTGTTATTCAATGATGTTTTGTGATTATATGATTCTATATTTTTTTCTATTTTAGAGTTTTTCTAATTAATTAGCCTGTAGTTGTAACTCAATAAGTATTTTCAAAGGAATAAGCACATGAGTATACAGTAGTGTTGTTATTGTTTGCTAGTTGTTTACTGACATATTTGAAAATAACATAAGGGGACTTCCCTGGTGGTCCAGTGATTAAGATTTTGCCTTTCAGTTCAGGGGATGCAGATTTGATACCCGATTAAAGAGCTGATTCCGTGTGCTTCATGGCCAAAAATACAAAACATAAAAGCGATATTGTAACAAATTCACTAAATGGTCCACAATAAAAAAGTCTTTAAAAAAAGGAAAACTATAGGTATTATATGTTTTCCATGGTATTTTGAAGTAAACCGTGGGATATTTTAAAGTAATTGGATTTCTAAGAAGTGTCCCTTATATCTGCTGCTGCTGCTACTGCTAAGTCGCTTCAGTTGTGTCCGACTCTGTGCAACCCCATAGACAGCAGCCCACCGGGCTCCCCCATCCCTGGGATTCTCCAGGCAAGAATACTGGAGTGGGTTGCCATTTCCTTCTTCAATGCGTGAAAGTAAAAAGTGAAAGTGAAGTCGCTCAGTCGTGTCCGACTCAGCAACCCCATGGACTGCAGCCCGCCAGGCTCCTCCGTCCATTGGACTCTCCAGGCAAGAGTACTGGAGTGGGGTGCCATTGCCTTCTCTGCCCTTATATCTAAGTTTGATATTTACTCAATTTTCCCAGTATTTTACTGAAGCTTCCCTCTTTCACTTCTTGAAGCTCCCTTACCTCTCTCCATTAGTCCCTACCCAAAGAGTAGTGTGTATTTCACAAAAGTTTTATTTTCTCATATGCAGAATAGATTTCTCTGCAAGACAGGAGGAACTTCACAGTCTGTTACCAGTGTACCAACATCAACCTGTCAGGCTTCTCCATCATCTCCTGGCAACATCTCTTTCCAGTTCATACCCATTCACCATTGCCTTTTATTCAGCCATGCTGGGGCTACATACCCAAAGGAAGCTCAGGAAAAGTGTTCTGTAATGGAAGGCAGAAAGTATGTAAGATCAGGGTTAGGAATGAGGCAGCCAGGACACAAATGTGGCCTTATGAAAATATCCGTGGCATCTGTCTCTATAAGCTTCACTTGTTTTATCTAAAGTGAGGGTAATAATACAGTATAGAGCTCCTATAGGATTAACTGAAATAGGATCACTTACCTTATGTTATAAGTTGTTACTGGGAATGCAGTAAGTGGAAGCTGATGTGACATGGTAAAGATAAACATGGAAGTCTCTGTTTATCTTGTTCCTTTTGTCCAAGAGAGTGTTGTTGTTTTTTTTTTCCTGGCAAAATTGTATTCATTCTTCCTCATGAGGATATTGGAGGAATGACTGTCAAATTCCCTGTCACTCTTATTACCTACGACATTTTTGTTTTGTTTTTTAAGTTACAAACTAAGGAAGTAAAGGATACAAGGTCAATTAAGAAATAAGAGAGTGAAAAGATCAGAGCATGCAACTTAAACACTATTCACTACATATAAATATGAATACAGGGGAAAACAGATCTTGAAGAATGACCACAATTTTGCAGTTAGTGCTTTTGTGCTGTACTATATTTCTTTTCATTCACACTTTATCTTATTTTAAAAATTCAGGTACTGAAAATGTCTCTTGTAATTTGTTGATCATCCTACAGTGGTCCAAAGACGGCTAATGTGTATAAGGGACAGGAAATCTGGTTCTCTGATGCAATCACTTAATTTACTTTACTTTGGCGTTGTGACAATGCATGCTTCTATAGGCAGGCCAAGGGAAAAATGAAGCTGAAGCGGTATTATTTTTCCTAGTACAGTTGATCTGGACATGTGGATCTTCTCCCCTTGACTTCAAACCCAGGAGTCCTTTCTTTTGTCTGACACTTGATTGTTTCAGTTTTGACTTCATAACAATGCCTATTTTGTGTTGATTGGGGCAGTCTGCAGACTACTTCCATGCTTGCCTCATTTTTACTCCATAATAACCCAAAGAGAAACAGAGAAGTTATTAGGATCTGTGTGTTGCAAATGAGGGAACTAAGGTCGAGTTTGAATTCAGATTTCCTTTCTCCAATACTGCTGTTTTCACTGCACAATTTTGCTTCTCATTGCTTCCTTGGGGCTGCCATAGACCTGTGTCTGAGCTATCTATACTAGTAGAATATTTCCTACTTATGTATTCTACACTAGTAAGAGAAACCCAATATTTTCCCATGTATACTCTAGTAAAGTTCTAAGAATAGCCTTGGGCTATACACCCATTGAGTTTTCATGCTAAAGGCTTCTTTAGTTCCCCAAAATAAACAGCTGGCTCGTTCACATTGTGGTTTAGGGATCCACAGTCTGCATTTAGTAATTAGCTCTTGAACTGAGCAGTAAACGTCAATGAGTCTTTTATTTCCCTGCTCAAGGAGAGAGAGAACATGAAACAGAGTGTGCTCCAGTATCAGGTTGTCAGATTTGGACTCACAGAGTCGGACACGACTGAAGCGACTTCGCAGCAGCAGCAGCAGTGAGAGGCATGGTCTTAAATGATCTTTTAACTTCCCTGTGCCTCAGATGCTTCCTCTGTAAAGTGTTGCCCAACCTCAAATGTTGCAGAGAAGGCTGAATGAAATGAATATAAAGAACAGTGTTGGCTTGTAAGGAGAGCTCAGTAACTATTAACTCCTAATCATTATCGTTATTCATTACTTTGTGGACAGTAAAAGCAACAATTTCATACCAATCTGAGTTGGTCATTGAAATGAGTATCACATTTTTCTTTATGCAAGTAAATAAGTTCTTTTTAAATCAAGAAAGAAAGAGATTTGGAGTTAACTTTTATGTACCATGAAGTGATTTCAGTTCACTCTAGTTTCAGTAAAACCTTTGTCAGTTTTGACCATGGTGGAAATCGAACACATTCCCTCTAGCGTATTGGCATCACATCAGGAATGTATATAACATTATGTTGAAAGTACAATTACAAGTGCCAGATCCTGTCTTGATACTTGCTTGAAATTCATCCCTTTAGGGTTATGTTTTAATAATGAAGGGTGGAAATTTGCTGTAAGCATTCAGGTTTGATTTAGACATAGGTTAATAGTGTTTTCTGTAATATATTTAACATTCCAAGACTTTTCTGATTTATTTTATCACATCTATCATAAAACTAACAATTATTAATCACTCCCATTTTTCTATTAAATCAGCTAGAACACAACAAAGCTGATATTAATATAGCTTGACAAATGATAGAATTTCAGAGCTCCTTCTCCTAAGAAAGTGGAAAATACTCGATGCAGGCCATTGTCAGTGAAAGGGAAATCTGTCCCCACAAGGTTATCTCATATAAATATTAATATTCCTTATATGACCATTGCTTCCAGCATTTCATTTTCCAAATGCACTTTTTACAAACATGTAATATTATGGTCCATTACCAACCACTAATGGAGAATTTTATGACTAACTTTTGCACCAAAAGCAATTATTTGCTGTGTAAGGATAGATTTGCAAAACAAGATTTGGTAGCATTTAAATGGACACTTATTTTTAGAGGAAGACTGCCCTGACTGTGTCCTAACACTTAGATTGCGATCTCATGGCATCATTATCTCCAGGCCCAGACGGGCGTCTCTTGCACTTAAGGAGCATAAGGAAGCCAATTTGATTACATAGGCTGTTTCTTATCACTAGGAAATTTGGGGATGGAAAAATAATAACTTGTAATAAATACTATAGGGTTTGAAGTCATGCCCATCTTTCAAGATAATTAACAATTTCAGTTGCTTCAGGAACCAGGGAGGCACCAAACTTTTCTACTGTGTGCTCTTTTTAGGAAGAATAGTGGGCATAATTCTTGATAAGTCAAAATGAACAAAGTGAACTGTTGCATTAGGGTGTGAATATGATTAGAATTATTCGATCAGCCCATAAAATGTTCTCGTAAGCATATAGATTTTTTTAAACATATAGGCTTCCCGGGTGACTCAGATGGTAAAGAGTTTGCCTGCAGTGAGGGAGAGCCAAGTTTGATCCCTGGGTAGGGAAGATCCCCTGGAGAAGGAAATGGCAACTCCAGTATTCTTGCCTGAAAAATCTCATGGACAAAGGACCCTAGTGGGATATAGTCCATGGGGTTGCAAAGAGTCAGACACAAGTGAGCAACTAACACCACCAAACACAGAAAACCCAAATTTCTAGAAAAATACCTAAGGGTTTCCTCTTATAGTAACTTCATAATTCTATCTATATTTGTTTACTATGTTGGATATCTGGATATACTAATGTTATTTTTAAATGTCTTCCTTTATTGATATTGCTATAATCTATTTCAAACATTGAGATCTGATGATAATTATAAATAACGATTTAACAAAATATATATTAAATTTTACATTTGCATTTTAAATTACTCTTCCAGGAGATTTGATTCTTAGTCTAGAAGGTGATAATGTGGAAGTTTTTTGTTTTGTTTTTTTAATTTTAATATGTAGGACTTACCCATACCCTGGTGGTGCTAGTGGTAAAGAATCCACTTCCCAATGCGGGAGATGCAATAGATGTAGATTCAATCCATGAGTCAGGAGTATCCCCTGGAGAAGGAAATGGCAACTCACTCCAGTATTCTGGCTTGGAAAATTCCATGGATAGAGGAACCTGGCAGGCTATATAGTCTAGGGGTTGCAAAGAGTCAGACACAACTGAGCACACACACACACAAAAACAAATAAACTTTAAGTATTTATAATTAATCTCCATGGACAGTTCTTGCAAACGTTGTTCCCATGTTGTTTAAAATGTAAATGAGAAAATAATGAATAACTAAAATAGAAGTTAAGTGACATGCCTGAAGCCTCAGAATTAGCTCATGACTCCACCAGGAATCCTATCTTGATTTTTTTTCATTTGGTCAAACTCTTTTCACTACTCTTTGAAAGAAGTCAGTGTTTTGTTTTACACAATTGACTTGAATACATGGCTTTGTCTTTGTCAACACAAAGTATACCTCACGATAGTATTGTATTTACATGGAACATACAAAATATAAATGGTAATATGACACCTAGGATGTGATAATAAATCACAAATAGCAATCTAATGTGCCAAAATTCATTAAATTGCGAATTCTATCAATATAAATGTTTCTGTGAAGAGTATTCTTTTTATTTTAAGGAAGCTGAGTAATACAGTAGTCAATGAGAAGTGTAACCACTCCGTGGTAAAATGCTTTCAGGATTTTAAAACTAATTTGCTTATATGCAATGTATTTAGGAACACTGAACAAGGTTTCTTTTTTGCATTACGAAGATGAGATTTTTGTATTTCTTTTGATAGAACTATTACCAAGTTGCAAAAGTAAGCTTATACGTTAGGAAATTCTTAGAAATGTAGTTCCAAAGAGAAAACTTCCAATGTGATGGAAGAAAAAAGATAATTTAACAGGCATTTCTCTGTACAGTTTGGAAAGAGTTGAAGCATAGAAGATTACAAAAGCCTTGCTGCCGTGATCTTTGGAACAAGGCTAAGACACGAGGAACTGAAGGTGTCTCCCTTACATACACAGCGTCACTCCTCCTACTAGTCCCTCCTGGTCTTTTCATCTCCTCTCCATTGCTTGAAGTATTTACCTGTCATATACCAGTCTCAGATATCACATTCTCCAAGAATCTACCTCACAAGCTTCAAGGCAGTAGCAAAGATTCTCCAGTGTGCTTTTTTTATAAGCATCCCAGCCTTCATCAGAGTGTGTTATTGCAGTTGCCCATTTACCTGACACTATCTCCCACTAGCGGCTACAGTCGTTGGGTCCATAGAGTCAGACATGAATGAACACATTCACACACATATACACACACACATATCTCCTGCTAGACTTTCAAACTCCACGAGGAAAGGAGCTGAGTGTCCCATTAACTAGCCCAGTGTTTCACACGTAGTAAGTTGATCAGTTCTAATGAGCTGAAAGATCCCAAAGTTATCCAAGGCCTGCGACGTTCTTTACAATTTACACAGGATCTCTTCTGAGGCTCTTCACACCTCCTTATTTCACCCACAGTACAAATGAAGAAGGTGAGATTCACGGGGGCTTAGAGCTAGGTGGTCGTGCACCGCCAATGGCAGAATGAGGAAATCTCACACATTTTCTCCTCCGTTTCATGTAATGGATTTATGCTGAGCATCCTCTACTTGCCAGACATTATGTCAGAACCTGGGATCCAAAGATTAATAGGTTAAGATCTCCTGAAGCTCTCTGCCTAGTCAAAGAACTAGACTATAAACAGTAATTATAATACAATGTGATAAGGGTTTTGACAGAACAATGTGCTCTTGTGCTGTGGCATTTCCAAAGAAGGAATAAAAAGCGCGCATGTTCCTTCGCTCTGTTTCATCTTATTTTGAATGTTCTTTTATTACCCTTTTATATTTGAATGTTTAGTACATAACCACTCTTTCAGAAAAAGGTAGGCAGAAGCCTATGCAAATTAATGGAAGTTTAAATATTGCAAGACTATTTCTAAACTAATTAGTTTTCATTATTGTTCATATTACACATGAATTTGAATATCAAACAAAAGTTTATATAAAGGCTCACCCATGATAGTTTTAAACGGCTTGCTGAGTAAAATCACTTCACTGTCATTTACGTAACTTGGAATCCTAAGATAATCCTCAAGAGACAGTTATCACAAGCACATTAACAACAATAGATGAGTGAAGAAGTGGGGTAGGAGTGCAGTATGGCGTCACGATGGCTTAGCATGAGTCAGGAACTTGCAAGACTGTTCTAGAAGGCAGCTGTGCGCCTGAGTTTTGATCAGAAATTCATCTGCCGTTATAAAAAATCTTTTAAAGAAAAACTATTTGAAGAGAGAAAAATATTTATTTTTCCTTTCATAGTTTTTAATTTATAATTCAGAAAAAGGAAACAACCATGGAAAATGGTGACATTTAATAATGACAAAATATCTTACTGAAGGAATGAAAAATAGGAAATTGTCAATAAATAGCATGAGTCTATTTGCAATGCTTACTAATCTGGAGGAAAGGGGCCTGGCCTTATTAATCTGTGTATTTCCTTTGCTATGTATGGTGTCTTACTCATGACTGAAAATCTTCTACCAAGAGAAGATGACACTTTCAACTTCATTTTTTAGAACAGAGTAAACAAAAATTGAAGAGACCAAATAAAGTGTACAGAAAATGTCACTTTGCATTCAAAGCCTAATTTCAGAAACCTAAGAGCAGTCTTCTATCAGTGATTAAGAGCTAGAGAATTCACTGAGTGTTTCAAAATAATACCTGTTTCCTACTGAAGCAGCCAAACCAGTGAGGATGGGTAGATGCCAATAAGGGGGTAGTCACCCCTCCCAAGCATCTAAAGAATGTGCATTCGACACATTCCAGGAACACCTCCCCCGCTGGCGACTTTGCTCAAGCCCGTGTCTCTCCGCTTCAAACTGCATAGTGCAAAAATTAAGAGGGAAGAAAGAGATGCCTTTCTGGAACTGTCAAAATGCTCTACCCTGTCACCCTTTCCCCTGCAAGCCAGTCAAAAACCCATTGTGAAAAGACGAAAAGTGTATGTCCAAAAGTTTCTGGTGAAGGGAGTGGAAAGGTCTGCAGAGATAAACACAGTAACTCTCATAGAATTTACTAGATACTATGTTTGCCTTTAAGTGAATAAGTGAAGTCACTCAGTCACTATAATTTTGGGGTTGAAGCCCCTTCAGACCACCCTCCACTGCCTGCTAGGGTTTTCCCACTGTAAGAATGGAGGACAGCCCTATGGACTGTAGCCTGCCAGGCTCCTGTATCCATGAACTTTTCCAGGAACGAATACTGGAGTGGGTTGCCATTTTCACTGTAGATTAAGGCCAACCAACAGCGGTTTAGTCATGTGAATGGCTTTAGCGGGCAGAAAATCCTGCCCTTACCAGTGTTCACAAACTGTCCAATTGCTGCTTACTAAACAAATCTGTCAGGAAATTCATTCCACTCTTGCTAAGCAGAAGCCGTGAATCAGCAAAGTGGATTAATTGTACTGTGTCACTGGTTTTTACTGCTATGTAGACACCTATGTATCCCCCTCAAGCAGCATCTGAACTTGGTATATGTGGAAATGTGTGTGTGTGTGTGTGTGTGTGTGTGTGTGCATGTACGTGCACGCACATGTGTGATCAATCATTCAGTCGTTTCCTAGTCTCTGGGACCCCATGACTGCAGATTGCCAGTCCCCTCTGTTCATGGAATTTCTCCTGCAAGAATACTGGAATGGGTTGTCATTTTCTACTCCACGGGATCATCCTGGCCCAGGGATCTAACCTGTATCCCCTATGTCTCCTGCATTGACAGGTGGATTCTTTACCACTGTGCCACCTTGGAATCCCATATGTGGAAGTTGGTCTTGTAGCTTACTCAGTCATGTCTGACTCTTCTGCTACGCCATGGACTGTAGCCACCAGGCTTCTCTGTCCATGGGATTTCCCAGGCAAGAATACTGGAGTGAGTTACCATTTCCTACTCCAGGGGATCTATCTGATCCAGGGATTGAACCTGTATCACCTGCATGGGCAGATTCTATACAGCTGAGCCACAAGGAAAGCCCTTATGTGGAGATTACTTGTTCCCAATTCTCATACTTTCTATCAGTAATATTGTTCTCAGTAAAGTTCTCATAAAACTTCAGCAAGATTCTGAAGTTTAAAAATTAACCCTACATAACTAAAATTTCTACTGTAGTGTAGCAAGGTAGTTGTAGTGAGATCTAGTAATTATTTGTGTTAAGTATTATTTCACCATAAATTATATCTGTTTTCTTACATAGTCTTATATAATAACATGTTATAAAACATTGGATTTCTTTTTCACCAGATAGGTATTATGCTTCTGTCTTTAAAAAAAAAAAAAAAAAAAACTTTCATGTTCTAACTTCATGTATTAGTGGAACCCTAACATTTATTTTTCATGGTGATGGTTATAATGTTTATTTTTCTCCCCATAATTCCTCTTTCCTAAATAATAGATGTAGAAGGATGAAAGTGTGTGTTTATCTAAGAAAATAAATGACCATTGATTTTACCTGCATGATATTTTCCTAATGCTAAAGCTACTAGTTCTTGGATTTTGAGTGTGTATCTCACATTCTGGCATCTAGATTTTTAATCATTCTCAGGTAGAATAAATTGGTTCCTAAAGAGTTCTGGTTTCACTAATTACCTACAGAAAACATAATAAAAAAGACCACATGCCCCCCAGTGAGAATTTTCCTACTTCTCTTGGTCATTTGAGAGACATCAATAATTTGGAGAGGATGGATCTGCAAAATTGTGAATATCACTTTGGTATTGAAACCAACAAGATTTGTTAGTCTAATATGTCCCCTCTATGACATTCTAGAAGACTTTCCCTCCTGGCTCAGTGGTAAAGAATTTGCCTGCCACTGTAGGAAATGTGTGTTTGATCCCAGGGTTGGGAAGATTCTCTAGAGGAAGAAATGGCAACCCCCTCCAGTATTCTTGCCTGGGAAATCCCATGGACAGAGGAGCCTGGTGGGCTATAGTCCATGGGGTCACAAAGAGTCAGACACAATAAAGGACATGCATCATGACACTGTAGGCAATGATTATTATTTACTATTCATACCTGCTATTCTTTTTTTCCCATTTTTACTTGATTTTTTACCTTCAGATCCCCTGTGTGTGTGTGAGCGTGCGCATGTGTGTGTGTGTAACATGATGGCTTTTTGGAAAAGTAATGTAGATAGAAGAGATAATTGGGGAGTAAGTACAATGACAAACAATTTGAAGTGTTCTAAATACCATAATATAACCTCGACTTACAGTATACGTTCAAAATTGAAAGTTAAAATTAATATAAATTTTCATATAATAACATTTTAGTTATGCATATGGAAAAATTCATAAAACCTTAAATATAATTAGTCAGGAAAGAGACACATTCGATAGTGAATTGTATCCTCCACTGATAGACTTTGATGGTTCTGGTTAGATACTTTGTAACCTAAATTCATGAGATGTATATTTTTAAAATCTTACTTGCATCAAATAATTTGAGGGTGGATCCCACTTAGCCATTGTTTTTGGTTCTTATCAGCAACTTTTTACTTAAAAGTTCTTATAAAGAACACAAATGATCACATTTCTAGGGTTTTTTAGTTGATTTTGAGCTTTTTGCCCATGTTAAATACAGTGTTTAGAATATCTAATATTACTTGTCAAAAAATGCCAATTTATTATTCTGTTTCTCAACAAAATCTTTAAGGGGGGAATTAAGTTTTTAAAAATTATTCAATGCATCCACATTGCCCTGTTCCCTTCCTAGTAACTGACAACTTTCATATAAAATAACTTTAATAGTTAAAGAATGGAAAATTATAGATCCATGTTGCACACTGGTCAATTAAAAAGGTCTTTTTCTTGAACCCAGCAAATTTCATTCCTATCCCTTGAAGCAAGTTTAGTGTACAGTGATAAATATTAGATTTCCTGAAATCTGAAAGACTCTAAGAGGTTTACTCGGAGTACTTTCAAGACTCTAAGGAGTTCACTCTGTGAACAGTTAACCAGACCTTAACGTTTTTGGTGTTCTTATTTTCTCTCTGGCTATCAGTACCATGCCATCATCCACAACAGAAGATTTTCCTTAAAATAATTATATCCTCAACATTGCTCACTAATAATTTCCTTACAAGCAAAAGCCCTCCCCTACATATTTATAGGCAACTTTTGACCCATATTTGGTCTAGAGTAATCTCTTTGCTAATTGTCACATTTAGCTGGAAGAAAGGATGACTGTAATGTTATATATTTCTTGTTAACTAAGACAAAGTGAGTATCCCACAGAAGAAAATATGGCATTTACTATCTTTATTTCTTTTGTGCCACTGACTCATACATATAGATGCATGCCAACCTTCTGCAATGAAACTGATTAGTTTATATGTGAAGGCTCTCTTTCAACCTTGAAAAAGGCATCTAAATATTTGATAATGGATTGTCTGCACTTAGAGTTTCAAAGGGCTTTCCTGATGGCTCACATGGTAAAGAATCTGTCTGCATTGCAGGAGACCAGGGTTCGATCCCTAGATTGGGAAGATCCCCTGGAGGAGGGCAAGGCAACCCACTCCAGTATTCTTGCCTGGAGAACCCCCATGGACAGAGGAGCCTGACAGGCTACAGTCCATGGGATCGCAAAGAGCCAGACATGACTGAGTGACTAACCACAGCACAGGGTTCTAAAACATAAACCCAACGAAGTGTACAAAGCCCATTTCAGAACAGGTAATTTTAAAAGCACTTAAGTATTGTTTTGCAGAATGCATTGCTGCAGGGTGACACAGCCATGCAAACATGACACCACCATCTTATGGAATGTACAAAAAGGGGTGGCTCTTGTGCCAAATAAACATTCTTCAATTAACGCTTCACAATATGTAGTGTGAATGTTCATAGTCTGTGTTTATCCATCCTGAGGCTGCTACTTTTAATGCTTCAGAAACTGTTGCTTGTGTACATTCTCCTTCTGGTGGATCTTGTAAAGGGGAAGATCTGATCACAGATACATTTTCCTCTTAAATCTAAAAAAGCTAAATAAAAAAAAATGAATATGAGATGGAATTAAATGAATTAAGTCCTGTCCTATAAATAGAGGTTAGAGAGAATTACAAGGAAACTAATGTCATAATAAAGGGCTTCCCCAGAGGCTCAGTAGTAAAGAATCTGCTTGCCAATGCAAGAGACTCAGGTTTGATCCCCGGGTTGGGAAGATCCCCTGGAGCAGGGAATGGCTACTCACTCCAGTATTCTTGCCTGGGCAGTTCCATGAACAGAGGAGCCTGGCGGGCTACAGAGCATGGGGTCGCAAAGAGTCGCATACGACTGAGTGAGTAAACAACAATAGACCATGTTATTACCTGATTTCTCCCTTTTGCTACTGAAAAGGTTTACTCCCACATTGTTCATTTTGTCTGTACTACTCTTATTTTTTAAAAATAATGTTCATTGTTTTTTATTAGTTTTATATTTTAAATAAACTATAACACCTTAATTTTGAATAGCTATGAGAACTTTTATGTGTTATTCTCCAAAAAGGCTAATGTTCAAATAATTCTAAGGGTTCTATCTATTACATATTTACACATATACTGGAAGAAGGCAGTGGCAACCCATTCCAGTACTCTTGTCTTGAGAATCCCAGAGACAGAGGAGCCTGTTGGGCTGCTGTCTATGGGATCGCACAGCGTTGGGATACAACTGACATGACTTAGCAGCAGCAGCAGCAGCATACATATTCTGAAGAAAAAAAGAAATACTTATCTTTGGCATGGCTTAAATTGTTTTGCCCCATCTTGTCAGAACTATTAATATCTCTTAGAACAACCAAAATTCACATCACATCAGTAAGTATATAGACCCCAATGCTTGGTGATTAGGTTTAGTTGAAGGGCATATTTCCTGCATGTTTTATTAATGGCTCTATTTCATGAATAGTTATTTTCCAGTGTCTAGATCTTAAATTATTCTTTTTTTGCTTATATTGACTTCAGTTTCATAGGCCTACATAGAATGCTGGTGTTCAAATGTTTAAATAGTTCTTTTTGAGAGACACACTGTGATATTAGTCCTATGTGTTATATATACAATATCCCCTTATATGTTATATAAACAATATGTACATTTTACCTAAATCATATAATATCCAATCTTCAATAAAATTTTTAAAGCCAGTATGTTCTTTCCTAATAATTTTTCTGAAAATAAACTATTTTAAATAACAGGTAAAGCTAATAGGTAGACTTCCCTGGTGGCTCAGACAGGAAAGAACCTGCCTTCAATGTAGGAAGCCTGGGTTCAGTCTCTGGGTCAGGAAGATCCCCGGAGAAGGAAAATGGAAACCCACTCCAGTATTCTTTTTTGGTAAATCCCATGTACAGAGGGATTTTTCTCTAAAATAGATAACTAATGAGAACCTACTGCATATTTTAGGGAATCCTACTCTATGCTCTGTGGTGACCTAAATGGGAAGGAAATTTAAATTTAAAAAAAGGGGATATATATATATATGGTTCACTTTTCCATATAGTAGAAATTAACACATCATTATAAAGCCATTATGTGCGCATGCTAAGTCTCTTCCATTGTGTCTGACTTCTTTGTGTCTGACCTCATGAACTGTAGGGCACCAAGCTCCTCTGTCCATGGAATTCTCTAGACAGGAATTCTGGAGTGAATTGCCATGCCCTCCTCCAGGGGATTTTCCCAACCCAGGGATTGAACCAGTCTTTTTTAAGTCTCCTATATTTTGGCAGTCAGGTTCTTTACCACTATCACCACCTGGGAAGTGCCCCCCACACCCTGCTGCCAAAGCAACTATACTCTAATACAAAAATTTTTAAGAAAATCAGGTCTTGTAAATGAATCATTCGGAAGTTTGGTTAAAGGCCAGTGAAAATTATAGAAATGGCAGCAAAAGCATCCTTCATGTAGGTAGAAATAGAAGTATACTTAGCTAGTCAAGAGTAAGATTTCTGTTATCTTGTGACTGGGCTAGAGGTTGGAAAGACACATCAGCAGTCGGGTTTTCACTTATCTCTCAATGCATCTGCTCAGTGAATGAGTGTCAGGTGATATGGAAGTTGTCTGGTAAATCCCCCCAGAATATGAACTAGTGAAACAAGAGAGCTAGGAATGTAAATGAACGTGTTTGAACCTCATATGTTGTTCAGTTTTGAAACCCTTAGTAATTTCATTTTTTTATTATGTATCATTGTTATTCCTCCTCTAGAACAGGCTGTTCTGTGACTTTTCTTTCCTGTCTTCATGTTTTTAAAAATAGTATCTAACACATTCTGTACTTAACCTCAAGGAATATTTTACAGGGTTTCTTTAAATCCTAAACTCAATATTTTGAAAGAGAGAGCAAACCATTCTGAAGAAAGAAACAAAATTCCAGAGAGGTTTGAAGTGTGTAAAAAAAAACCATCTGGATCCTGAGAAAATTAGGAAGGTCAAAGATTCCGTCTTTGGTTAGAAAGTACCTCTCTGATTTGTTCAGGGCAGCCTTTTTGTGAAAAGAGTTTTGACTGTAAAGAGTGAATGAATGAATAAGCATTTTATATTAGACAAGCGTAGCTTTGTTTTATTGCTGCTGTTCCTTTGTTGTTATAATTTATGCATCTAATTCATGCAATGCCCGGCATGTTTTTCTTCTCTTTAAAAAATAACCCTTAGTGAAATACTTTCACTTCTAAACAGTGATATATATATAATATATATATATATACATATTATATATATCTGTGTGTGTGTGTGTGTTAGCCACTCGGTTGTGTCCAACTCTTTGCAACCCCATGGATTGTAATTCATCAGGCTCCTACAATGGAATTCTCCAGGCAAGAATATTGGAGTGGATTGCTATTTCCTACTCCAATATATATATATATTTCATATATATATGAAATTCAATGTATTATATGAAATTATACATATATATATAAATGATATATATTTTAATTTTCTTTTAGTTAACAGAGATCTATCTGGGAGTATTGTCTGGAACATTGATAAAAAATTTTCCAAGTACCCTCACGCCTATCTGAATAGGAGATGAAGAGTAGTCAGAATAGAAGTATTACCTCCTCTTTACCCACACTATTGATTTTTTTTCTAAATAATGAGTCAAAGGGAAAAGACATTAAAAAAAATTTCAAGTTATATGGACATGCACTACTGCTCACTTTACAATTATAAAAGTTGGTTATCTGGAATTGGGATACCTTATTGCAGTCACCAGTCAGCTTCCTTTAAAACTGGTTGGCGTTATTTGAGAAACAACTGAGTGGATCCTCTCCTACCCTATTGAGAAATTCCCTCATGGCTACCACTTTTCAGATAGAAAAATCAGGGTGCCTGAAAGAAACCAGGAAAAGAACCTCTGTGTATTACACTCCCCTGACTTGTTCACTTACCTCCTTTTCCTCATTATAAGTAATAGATGTGTTTTTAGGGTCTATGTGCAAGTTGTTATTTTCAAAATTATTATAAAGTTATCTCTTCCAAGGAGTCTGACATGCCTTTCATATTTTCCATTGCTTTTGTAAACCGCCTTTTTGGATGGGACTTGTGAATTGAGATGGCATTATTACAGCTTGGAAATTTTCGTTATCTGACTCTTTCTCTCAGAATAAAAGTGCCCTCAGACCCTGAAAAGTCCACATGTTGTTAAGTCACTAAGTTGAGGGTGACTTTTTGTGACCCCATGGACTGCAGCACGCCAGGCTTCACAGTCCTTCACTGTCCCCCGGAGTTTACTCAGACTCACATCCATTGAGTCAGTGCTGCCATCCACTAGTTGTCTCTATTTCTTTTTACCCTCTAGACCTTATATACCTCAATTAAAGGGAAATATTTAGACTTTTCCCATTTATTCTTTGTTCTGTTTCACATCTTTAATACCCAGCAACTTTGTCACCACAAGTCAAGTTTTAAAAAAATAGAAATGAACTAGGGATTTTTTTGTTTCTTTGTTTCATTTAACAAAATTTAATTTAAAAGTAGCAAGAAAAATAGCCCAAATCAAACTGTTACTGTGGACTGTTGTTTTGTATTGATATGGTACTTTTTGTTTTCATTGAGTTTAAAGTTGCACAATTAACATTCCATTCCAATGTGATAGCTTGATGCTTTTTCAAGTGGGGCAACAAAACTTTGAAGTGTTAAGTAGCCTGTCGGTAGTTGCACCATGAACATGGCAGAGACAAAATTAGAACTTCATTTCTAAGTTTCAATGTTTTATTCATCTGCTTTTCTTTTATATATTAAATTCTCAAATTAGAAATGATATGGGCTTTCAAAATTAATTTAGCCTCTCAAAAACACTTGTCCTATGATATACTTAGCTTTTCTGTGATTCACGTGCTTACTTTCAAAAGGTTAAAAATACTAGAAATGTGAATAAAATAGAAATGGAAATAAAATCCTCCAAACTGATAATTTTCTTGTTTTAATAAAATCCTCATGGGAGATTTGGTACAAACTTTGATGTTCTACCAACTGACTTTATTCCTTGGAATAGACATAATGGTGTTTTGCTAAACACTCTTTTATCTTGAAACTTGAGAACACCACATGGGAGAAAATAGAATATTTCATTGATATTTCCTTCTTACATTAAAGTATTCAGTGACTATTCTCAAAGTCTACTAGATAAAGAAAAACTTTAAATTTAGCTGATTTTTTTTAGCTAACTAATGTGTAGTCAAATCAGAAGAAAATAAGTGACAAAATAGTTGGGTAATAAACCAATAGAAAAATAACTGAATGAATGAAATGAAACATAAGCCAAGGCTTTAAGGAAATTATATTAGATATTATGATTCTATGCTTGATATGTTGCAAAAATTTAAACAAAGAATGGAAAAATCTCTAGGCCACCAAAATTATTTAGTGATGCCTAAATTACTCAGTTTTTAAAAATCATTGTAACTTTCTCACTTCTGCAATGTTACACAAAGGTAAAAAATTCAATAGGGAACAAGACACATGGAGAAAAGCATTGATTTCAACGCTATCTGTAACATCCACAAACTGGAACCTCCAGAGATTCTCAGCATTCTGAAACAGTTAAACACACTATGGGACTTTCCCAAATGTAATTTTATACAGCTACTTAAATTATTAATTAGATGAAGAGTAACATGCAATTAGGGAAGAGCATCAACTTTGGGATTGAACAGACCTATGTTTGAATCTTTCTGCCATTTCCAAAATCCTCAGAATACGAAGGGAGCTCTAGACTCTCTGTGCCCTCTTAGAAATTCTTCCTGACATGATGGAGACCACCTGTGTGGTTGCGTGGTGGGATCCAAATTCATAAGTTGCCTTTGAGGCTTCCCTGGTGGTTCAGTGGTAGAGAATCACCTGCTGACGTTCAATCCCTGATCTGGGAAGACCCCATGTATGGAACAGCTAACCCCTTGCACATCTATTGAGACTGTCCTCTAGGGTCCAGGAGCCACAACTATTGAGCCCATGTGCTACACCTACTGTAGCCTGCACACCCTAGAGCCCACGCTCTGCAACATGGGAGGCCACCGCAAAAAGAAGTCTGAACATCGCAACAAAGAGTAGCCCCTGCTTGCAACTAAAGAAAAGCCTGTGCAGCAATGAAGACACAGCACAGCCAAAAATAAATAGAAATAGATTAATACATATAATTATTATTTTTTTAAAAAGTGTGCTCTCAGAGAGGCCAATTTAATTTTGTCTGGTGCTGTGATAATACACAGAAAAGGAGAGATGAACCTCAGACTTAAAAAGGCAAGGATCAAATTCTCGTGGCTTGATATCGGATACATTACTTTCTTTGAACTTCAGATTTCCTGTCAATAAATTGCAAATAAGGATATCATTTATCTTATGGAGTTACTGTGAAGATAAAATGGCATGACCTGAACCAGCATTATACTACATAGGGTTTAGGTATTGAATACGTGGTAATTTATTGCTATTATTTCGGTGGGTCATTTTACTCATTAAAAAATATCCTACTGAAAAATATTTTAATTGTTCATTTTTGATCAAATAGCTTATTTTCAGTATAACATTAAAGACACTCTGTAACTGTTTCCTAATCCAATTGCTTGGCCATTTTTTCTCGGTAAAGCTCCTTGCAAAAGCAGCTTTCTAGCACTCTGACCTGGTCATTTCCCAAATGTTGTATGAATCCACCTTTAAGCCGTACCTTTCCCTCTGCCCTCAGACCTGATGTCTTTTCATTCTAATTGTGCCTTCTCAAACAGTCCTTTGTGTCCTTCAAGGCTTAATTCAAGTGGACTTGTTGAGTAGCCTCTCTCCCCTGCGTTCTTACACAGTCTATTTGAAACAGCATGGTTCCCATTTTCCATGCATTATGATTTTGTGTCAGGCACTTCCACTACATATTAGCCTATTTTAGGAGAGAGATCTTATCTCCCCACATGCTATTCATTCTTTTAGCAACTTAATCACTTGTACACAGTGGATGCTTAAAAACTATGGGTCAAATTAAATTCAAAGGTGACTGAAGTGAAGTGAAAGTCACTCAGACTCTTTGTGACCCCCATGGACCGTAGCCTGCCAGGTTCCTCTGTCTATGGAACTTTCCAGGCAAGAATACTGGAGTAGGTAGCCATTCCGTCTCTAGGGGATCTTACCAACCCGGGGATCAAACCCAGTCCTCTCACATTGCAGGTGGATTCTTTACTGTCTGAGCCACGAAGGAAGTTGTGGTGACTGAACGCTCCAGAAATAAACCTTGTGTGACACTTATTGATGAGTAAGTGCCATTTGAAGTGCCCGTTGGAGTGTGACTTTTCTAATTTTAACGTATCAAAATTTCTTTTCTGTGAGGTCACTCCTATAAAGGCTAAATGTATTGCAATACTTGACCCGAGATCAATTTTTCCACTCTAATTTCACTTTAATTAAATTATACAAATATAGGAAGTATAGGTGTGTAAAAAATTACAGGTACAAATTACATGTGTATAATATTCTTTCCATTTAGGTGTATTCATGGGCATAACCCTTATGTAATTTTCAAGCTCTATCCCTGGCTTGTTTACAACAGTGTCTATAATATTGCAGGAAATTTTTGCTACTTAAAAGTAGGGAAAGATAAGTGCATTCGTTAAAATCGCAATTTGGAAGACTTGTGAATCCTCTGAAAAGAAAATAGACTAGTGATTTCAAACATACTTTATAATTCTTTCTTTGGAGAGAAAGAAATTTTAGGTTTTTAAAACTGATTCCCAGTGATATTAAGGGAAAGAAAAAGTGGAAAACCTGATCTTAACATGAATGTCAGCTCATCTCAAAAGAGTTCTTAACTTCAGTCTAATTAAAATATTTTTTAGCAACCTGATCTTCACCTATTGATAAGTAATATCCATTAAGCCTCAAAAAAATAAAAGTTACCCTTGTAGGTATTTGAATTCTTATATCTTTACTAATCTAGGAACCATTTTTGTAAGATATTACTCTGAGTAATTGAAAAGATCAATTAAACTGCAAAATCTGATACATATATAAAATATATAAATCTGTATGTATACATTATAGACACATGTAGTTCTTTTTTTTCAAAGAATTTTACTCTAATGAGCTGCCTATTCTTTCCTTTATCTACTCAGTTTGGCTAATCCCTGGATAAAACATACTAAAATGGTTCATGATATCCACTTTCTGACAAAGTCAATATATATGATAATCCAATCAAAGAATCAAAATGTGTAATCATAAGCTTATGAGTTTTAAATATCTTGATTACTTTCTTTTGGTGTTTCATACTGAATAACCCAACCCTGGTTAAAGAAGTGACTCTACTTGCCATAGTTTAACAGAGAAAACCCATCAAAATTTAAAGCTATCAAGGTCAGAGTAAGCTTTCAAAAATCTTTATTCTTGATCATATGCAGTAGCGAACTTAAACTTTAAAGATAAATCCATTAGTATTTTGCAAGTTCTCTTTTATCAGAACTGGAGAAGGAATCATTTAAGTAATTACATGTACATTTGTGTGCACAGTCATGATTAACTCTTTGCAGCCCCATGGTCTATGGTCCATAGGGTTCCTCTGTCCATGAGATTTTCCAGGCCAGAATACTGGAGCTGATTGATACTTCTTCCTCCAAGGGATCTTCCCAATTCAGGGATCAAACCTGAATCTCCTGCGTTGGCAGGAAGATTCTTTACCACTGAGCCACCTGGGAAGCTCCTTAAGTACATATTTTTCTTCAAATAGAGTGGCATTGTAACATGTATGATATCATAAGTGAAATGAATCGCCAGTCTAGGTTCGATGCAGGATGCAGGATGCTTGGGACTGGTGCACGGGGATGATCCAGAGAGATGGTATGGGGTGGGAGGGGGGAGGGGGGTTCAGGATTGGGAGCTCATGTACACTCGTGACTGATTCATGTCAATGTATAGCAAAACAAATACAGTATTGTAAAGCAAAACAAACTAAAAAATAAAAATTTTTTAAAAAAGAAAAAAAGACAAACTGATTCACATGTAATCCTAACTTGAATTGTTATTTGATTTAGGGAGAGTCTAGAATATGTTAAGAATCTCATCTTATTTTATGAGTCCTTTCTCTGTTTCACTTCATGTTGCTTCTCCAGCCCCCACCCTCCACCCCTGCATTCTCTTCATGTTCATTTTTATGCAACAAATTAGGACTTCTCACTCCATCCTGAATGTGTACTTTTATTACTTTCTACATTGCCAAGTTCCAGACCATTTTTAAACATGTGGAGGCACGCATGCTCAGTCTCTACAGTAATGCCCAGCTCTTTGGGACTCCATGAACTGCAGGCTGCAAGGCTCCTCTGTCCATAAGATTCTCCAGGCACGACTACAAAGTGAGTTGCCATGCCCTCCTCTGGGAGATCTTCTTGATCCAGGGATTGAATCTGTGTCTCTTGTGTCACCGACATTAAAGGTGGATTCTTTACCCACTGTACCACCTGGGAAGCCCTTTTAAATAATTAATAATCTACTATTCCCCCATGGAGACTGGATGATACTTGTGTACTACCACTACAAACGAAACATACATAAAGGATATAAGCAAACAACTAATATAAATAAATGCTGCCTTGATGATTAAAATTAATTATTAGGACCTAGAAGCCTTTATTGGATAAGGCAGTGGCAACCCACTTCAGTACTCTTGCCTGGAAAATCCCATGGACGGAGGAGCCTGGTAGGCTGCAGTCCATGGGGTTGCTAGGAGTCAGACAGGACTGAGCGACTTCACTTTCACTTTCATGCATTGGAGAAGGAAATGGCAACCCACTCCAGTGTTCTTGCCTGGAGAATCCCAGGGACGGGGGAGCCTGGTGGGCTGCCGTCTATGGGGTCGCACAGAGTCAGACACGACTGAAGCGACTTAGCAACATAGCAGAAGACTTTATTAAACAAAAATGCAATTATTAAGCTAGTTCAGTGACAATTACATTTAACTACATACATACTTTTAAAATTTATGCTGTTACTCAATACATAACCCAAGGAAATTAAAACTCTTATCATCTTACAAGTTTTATGCGATATGCCTAATAAAGTATTTGGAATATTGATGAAACATCACATCTTATTAGCATTTTAAAATAATCAAGCTAATATTAACAATTAAATAATCCTTTAATATAGTTAAGAGCAAAAATCACAAATGCACATGAAATATTTGCCTTTTTAAGAATGAGAGTTGGACTGTGAAGAAGGCTGAGCGTTGAAGAATCGATGCTTTTGAACTGTGGTTTTGGAGAAGACTCTTGAGAGTCCCTTGGACTGCACGGAGATCCAACCAGTCCATTCTAAAGGAGATCAGCCCTGGGATTTCTTTGAAAGGAATGATGCTAAAGCTGAAACTCCAGTACTTTGGCCACCTTATGCGAAGAGTTGACTCACTGGAAAAGACTCTGATGCTGGGAGGGATTGGGGGCAGGAGGAGAAGGGGACGACCAGGAAGGAGGTGGCTGGATGGCATCACTGACTCAATGGGCGTGAGTCTGAGTGAACTCCGGGAGATGGTGATGGACAGGGAGGCCTGGCCTGCTGCTATTCATGGGGTCGCAAAGAGTCGACACAACTGAGCAACTGAACTGAACTAAGAACACTTTCCTCGGTCTACAAGCTCAAAACTAGATGAGAAATCCATTCTTANGAGTCTGAGTGAACTCCGGGAGATGGTGATGGACAGGGAGGCCTGGCCTGCTGCTATTCATGGGGTCGCAAAGAGTCGACACAACTGAGCAACTGAACTGAACTAAGAACACTTTCCTCGGTCTACAAGCTCAAAACTAGATGAGAAATCCATTCTTAGTTCTTGAGGATGAATTAGGACTGACACACATTTTTAGAGTTCAACAACTTAGAATAACACAGATATAGTATTTTTCCATAAAGTTTTCATAGCCTGTGTTGCACAGATCAAATATTAAAAGTTTATTTTATAACTGAAATGCCAAAAAATTGTGAGAAAAAGGGTAAAAAGTTAAATTAAACTTCAATAATGCTTAGTTTAAGTAAGAAACTAATTGCTTTTTATTACCTTGTAATTCTTAAAGGTAAACCTTATGTTTTTAAATAACTTATTATTTATGAAATTAGTGTTTAGCTGGGCGTGTTTCAAGATATTATCAGTTGGAGAACACCTAAGATAAATTACTTTTAGTAAGAACTCACCCCTCCTTTTTAAATCTCAGCTGAAACTGTCATTTTGTTTGTTTGCTATGGAAAAGTATTTGTGGAACAATTTGTGATGCTATTGTTACAGGTGATTTTCTATGGTACGTGTATTTATATAAATACATCATATGTTACATGTGTCTTTAAAGTATTATGAAAGTGAAAGTCACTGAGTCATGTCTGACTGTTTGCGTCCCCATGGACTATAGAAGTCCCCATGGAATTCTCCAGGCCAGAATACTGGAGTGGGTAGCCTTTCCCTTTCCCAGGGGATTTTTCCAACCCAGGAATTGAACCCAAGTCTCCCGCATTGCAGGCAGATTCTTTACCAGCTGAGCCACAAGGGAAGCCAAAGAATACTGGAGTAGGTAGCCTATCCCTTCTCCAGGGGATCTTCCCAAGCCAGGAATCTCCTGCATTGCAGGCAGATTCTTTACTGCATGTGAATAAATATATAGACATCATAGGGTCATAGGACTTTGGAATACATATGAATTCAAATAAGAAAAATATTTATAAATAGCACTGAAAACTTTAGTCATGTGGATTTCCTTATGAAGCATGATTTAATATTCAATAGAGAACAGTGTAGGAGTTGCCTAATTTCGGTTCTATTTTAAAACAATGGGAAATTTAACTGGTTGCTTAATTTTAAATGACATATTCATAAAATTAAGCTATATCCATTCAACAGTTATTCCAACCAAGTTAACTTTCCCTCTGCTCACCAAGAATATTACTTAGTAGACTCTGATTATTTCTGAAGAGGTTGGTTCTTATTTGATAAACAGATTGATTTTTAGTGGCATTTACCTCCAAAGTGAAAGAAAATTGGGGATTTTATGTTTCAGATTGGCTAAGAAGATATATATAGGGACTTTTCAATTATCTACAAAAATGTGGACCTTTGAGTTGTAAAGGACTTTAGATCCTAATTNTGGGTTTTTACTTGCTTTAAATTTATCTAACTTTTATGAAGGCTCTTTACCTCAAGAATTGGCTGTGTTATATTTTATTTTGGGGACAAACATCTTAAGGCTTCTCTAGTGGTTCAAACAGAAAAGAATCCACTTACCAATGCAGAAGACCTGGGTTCAGTCCCTGGGTTGGGAAGATCCCCTGGAGAAGGGAATGGCTACCCGCTGCAGCATTCTTGCCTGGAGAATCCCATGGACAGAGGAGCCTGGTGGGCTACGGTTCATAGGGTCGCAAAGTGTTGGACACTACTGAATGACTGACTCTTAAGTTTTACCCTGTATGCAGTTATATGCTTCCAGGGTAGAGCAAAGTGGCTGCTGTTCTGGGGTTTCTCTTCTAGTAGCAGGATCACCCCCCTGCAGTACTGCATGGAGAACTTTCCTAATCCACATTTGTTTCTCCCAGGACTCTGGCTCCTTAGGGATTTGGCTGCCTAGCTTGGTGGAAGTATTCCAGCTCTGCTTTCTTTCGGATAGTATTTCTCCTTCATTTTATCTAAATAGAGGATTATATTAGCTAAACATGATTAAATTTGAGATATGAGTAGGCACATGCTGGTGTCTGGTTTTGTTACAGTTTCTTATGGTCGATGTTTCTGCATGTAACATAATGTTTTAATGTGACCATCTTTAGTAGCTACAACTCCTAGGAAAAAGTTTGGAAGAACCCTAAGCAAGTTGAATAAAAAACAAAAAACAGGCATTTACGTTTTTAATTCAATTAGTAACTCATAAAATCTACTGATGAGGATGCAAATAGCCTTTATAAGCATTAATCTCATGAAATGAACATTTTGTAAAAGTGAATGTGGAGTTTTTAGATCCGTAGGCAAATCTTCACTGCTGGTTGAATTTATTTCAAGAGCTTTTCTGGTCACCTTTGAACCTCGATGATTTCTCCAGATGTACAGAAGTGAACAATGTAAAAATCTTGCTGTTTCAGCACAACCGATTCCAGCTGGCTGGGAACTGGATCTGCAAGTCATTGGTTACAGCTGTGTTTCGATTTATGTGATGGTTGAAAAAATAAATTACCCGATTAGATGGCTAGAAAGAGGACTCTTTGTTTAGCCCTTGTGTGGGGGCTGAAAGTGTTTATGGTGCTGTTTTCTACACAGTCTTTGCAAAGTAAGCTGGACAAATAGACTTATTCAATGCTCCTAAGAAATGTTGCATATTCAGCTTTAATTCTTTGCTAAAGAAACTTTTTTAATATAATGCTGTCTTCCAGCAAATGTTTTAAAGGTCTAGCTTTTAAGAAAAGCAGTAAGTTTTCTGTCCTACTGAGCACCGAATTTAGTGATTGAAAAGCCATTTCCTTTTGTTTAACATGTACTTTAAAACATGTCTTCGATAGGCATATGAATTAAAGTATGCTTCTCTTATACTCAAAGCTTTATAATAGCAAAGTATTTGAACATAAATCCTAATTTAACCTTTTTCTTTAATGGCTTATGGCTCATGAAGCACAAAATAAAATTAAAGTAACTAAATAAAGAAATATAATCACATATTACTGCAAAAAATTGACGTCTGTGAGGTTGAATCTGTGACTATTTTTGTTGTTATTTAAGTAAATTTTTATAGGTAAGAGTTGGAAGAATATTAAATGGCATATAACTTTTCAGGTTCTGGGCTTCCTTGGTAGCTCAGCAGTAAAGAATTTGCCTGCAATTCAGGAGACACGGGTTCAATCTTTGGGGCAGGAAGATCCGCTGGAGAAGGAAATGGTAACCCACTCCAGTATTCTTGCATGGGAAATCCCATGGACAGAGGGGCCTGATGGGCTAGAATCCACGGAGTTGCAAAGAGTGGAACATGACTGAGCAACTCAACAACAACAACAGCAACAAATTTTTCAGATTATCAAAAGTCAAAATGCTAGTAACTATTGGAGATTTATTAGAGTAGTATCCTTCCAAGATAATGTAAGGTTGTATGAATTATTCTTAATTATATTCCCAGCTTTTTTTTCCCTAAATGTTTTGGAAAAATTTTGGAAAAAATGTAAATGGACAGAATTCTTAAGTGAACTTGAAAATGAGACCAAGCACTTGGTCAGGTGTTATAATGTCCAGCAGAGTCATAGTACTTCAGTGTGGGGAATGTATCATTTTTTTTTTTACCACAATTATTCTTTATCCCTTTCCTTTCTTAGTTGAGATGTGTGTTATAGAATTTAAGTGATGCAGAATGAATAATCATAATGTATCCAAAAGGAAACAAAGGTGGGATTGATCTGTTTTCTCCTGGCAGATGGTTACTCTGAGTCAGGCTATTTCTCTGATCAATGGAAGTATACCCTCTACCCCTTAACAAATCAGTGCAATTGCTTGGGAAGTATGGGAACAAAACACGAGAATGTAGGATACACTTGAACGTTCACAATTCAGAAATACTTAAATGATGTTTATAATGCTTTAAGTATTTTCTTCTCCACTCATATAATGGAAGCTTCTTCATCCTACATTGAATACCTGTATAATAAGATTCAAGGGTAAGTTACAGTGGCATTCTTCATGAAAGAGTATATTGTGAAAAGTTAAAAAGTGTCTCTTTATAATTAGACTTCTAAAAGCGTATGCTTCTAAAAGTTAACCAGGAAACAATATTTATCACTGAAGCACAGAGATAGCAAAGTGAGAATTCAGTCTTAAAAAAATGTCTTTGATTGTTTGATATTAAGTTTCAAAACTACACAGTGTTATAATACGGAAAATCAGGAAATGAAATAAAGGAATCTATAAAGAAAGGATATTTTATTTAATTGATCCTATCATTTGTGTTGCATTCCTACCTATCATAATCAATGGATAGATAAAGTATTATCTTTCCTTTCTGTTTAAAAAAAAGCTTACAAAATTAGCATATTTTTCAGAATAAAAATAACTAGGAGTCTATAGTAAAAATGATTATAAGCAAACAAAATAATAACTATCCATTAATTTTAATAAATCAAAAAAAGTGTTTTTAAAGTTTTTGATAAGAGAATTTTAAACGTATGATTTACCTGTTTTTCTGATATCTATTTCCCCCCCAAAATGTCTAAATCCACTTAAGGAAGTTTTGTAAACTGACATATTTTAACTTGAATGGTAAATGCATGTTTTAAGCTAAAGTATGTCTATTCAACCAATCCTAGATGTTTTTACCTCCATGTAGGCTAGTTTTTGTAAATAAGTTACCTGAGGAGTCTGAGTCCATCTCTTGAGTGCATGGACCTAACATGTGTAGATATTTTTCTAAAACTTGGGAAATTATTATATCTCTAGTTTTGCAATAAAAATATTTCATATATTATTTCAAATCAATGATGATTTAAATGTAAACAGGGTAATCCACATAAAAAATCTAATATAACACTTTAATATTGCCAATTCACATGGCTAGCAGGAAAGGATACACTTTTGAGACTGAATTACTAGACGAGGTATCACAGGGACATATGAAGAGGATTTATTATTAATCTTTCTGAATGAATGCTACTGGATGGTACCATGAAGATTAAATGACACAATTATGCATATAAATATCTAAATCAGAGGAAGCAGTGATCACACCTGTTTCCAACTTTACTCCCTTTCATTGCACAAAATTTTAGCACTGAATTACGCCTTGGTGTGGAACCTAGTCATCCAACCTAATTTTAAAGACAAGAGAACTAAGGTTCCAAGACTTAAATGACTCATCCAAGACCATAAATTTTACCATTTACCAAACTGGCACCAGAACTAGTTACCTGACTGTAAGATGACTTCTCTTCTCACTTTGTTTGAAAGTGTTGTATACAGAACATAAGGAAAATAATACAGTTGGCTCTCCAAATCTGTGTTTCCTGAACCCACGGATTCAAATATTCAAAAATATTCCACCCCCCTCCAAGTCCCAGAAGGTTCTAAAGAGAACAACTTGGAATTGCTGCATTCTGGCAACTATTTACATAGTATTTACATTGTATTAGGTATTATAAGTGATTACTGAAAACATATGGAAGGACGTGTGTAAGCTATACATAAATACTACACTACAGGATTGGATATAATGGGCTTGAGCATCCCTTAAATAAAGATTTTGGTATTCCCTGGGAGTTCTGAAACCAATCCCCCACAGAAACTGAAGGATGCCTGTATTTTTATAGTATGTTAGCTAAAACATAAGTTATTTTTTCTCTTTTGCTATAGTCTTCATGCTCTAAGTATAACAGTAATTCTGAAGTCATTTGATATCATTTCCACATAATGTCCCATCTAAAAAAGTCAAAATTAATTTCCTACTCACTTATCTGTTAGGAAGCACGTCAACACAGCAGAAATAGTCATGTATTGTTTAAATGTATAATCCTGCTATCTTTTGAAAACTACTCTTCTGGATTTCAAGATAATTTAGCACAGCATAATTTTTTCCATGGTCCCCAAATTGCCCCTCATTATCACACTCTACCTTTTTCCTGAAAGAGAAACCTTCAGCCATTCCCCCTCAAGACTTATTTGTTCATGTGTGTGGCTCTACAAAAGTCGCTGTCTTTGTCACTTTCCGCTCAAGACCTCCCTCAAGTTCATGTTCTTGCTCTAATTACCCCTGTTTCAAGACTTGCTCTCCTCTCTTCTGTCTAGTGTGGCTTTGAATGTGGTCCCCTTGTGGACATTGATGACAGACTGGATTGGCAAGTGGGTTATACACTTGGGGAAAGCAGGGGGAAAGAGGGGAAGAAGAGAGGAAAATGGGGAGAAGGTGGGAGAAAGGGAGAGAGAGATTGCAGTGTTACAATCATGTACATTTTCTAAATAGAAGAGTAAATATTAGACTTCACATGACAGGGTCTAAAGGATCATCCTTGAAAGGAAGTGAGATCTGTCTGATTATTTTTCCATGTCAGTTGTGATGCTCTGTACTTACATACCAAAAGAGAAAGAAAAAGTAACTTTAGGTTGACCAATAAGCCTTTAGCATTCCAGTCCAAACGTGTCTGAGTTAAACACTGAGTCATCTCCTAGTCCAAATACTAAAACACTAAAAGAGAAGATGTCAAGTTTTTTCCTTGTTGAAAACCAGCTGCAGCATTCACCAGGAAATTTTTAAAGTAATAATTTGTATACATTGATGTTTTACTTTATTTTCATTTTGCATAAGATGATTAGTTCCAGAATCTGACTGATAGCCCAGAATTATCTTGACAAGGTCTACATACACACCAGAACACACCTGTTTCTCCCCCATTCGTGTTTCATTTAGTAGAAAATTCCCAGCCTGGTCATCCTAGTTCACTGGCATCTGACTGTTGTCTCCCCTGCCCTTTAATTGTTCTTTTCTTTTAAAAAAAAGAAAGAAAGAAAATAGAATAACCATAGTTGTTACTGCTCTTAACTGCAATTCCTTCCTTAACAGAACTTTTAAAATTGCTTTTTTTTTTTTCTGTATTTTTGCTACCCATGCTATTATTACAGCCCTTCTTTATTGGAAACAGAGATATGTAATATACGTTGTTTGGCACTAAAAAGAGCACGACTCTCATTTCTGGAAAGGTTAGACAAATAAGCATCTGTCAGATATATTCAGAGACTTTAGCCTGAAGTGTATTTTTGTGTGTTCTCATGGTTTTGTTGTCAAGTATCTTAAAGTTCACTTCTTACACCCCTTCTCCTTCAGTAATCTTTCATATTTTAAGCTATTAGTAAATAAAAATATTAGATGCTCTGTAGTCAAAGGAAATTCTCATATTTTAAATCTTCAGATAAATCCGTATAAATTCATCCTCTTAATATAGACCAGAATGAAAGTATTGGGACCCAGTGATCAGTTGTGCTATAAACTTTTCACAAGGACACTTTAAGTTAGCACTGTATAATAAAACTTTCTGCAGGGTTTGAAATGTTTTATAGCTGTGTTGTTCACAATGGTAACCACGAGCCACATGTGCTGTTTTACATTTGAAATATGGCTTGGGCAACAGAGGAATTGAATTTTTACCTTATTTAATTCTAATTTTCATAACTACCTGTGGCTGGTTTGTTAGAAAGTGTAGGTTAAATAAAATGAAGAAAATATGCAAGTGATAAAAAAAAGTGTAATCTACATATCCATGTATTTTGAGTCCAAATTTGAACTACAGATCATTGTCTATCCTCCATCTTCCCTGTCCTAAACCTCATCAGTGTTTTTAAATATATTTCCCACAATAACAATGAGTTCAAATGGCCTTTCTGAGAAAAGATCCCTTGTAAGGTAGGAGGCGGGTTGTATTAAAATATTTCAGAGCAGTGATTGCTACTTTTAATTTAATAAATCATTTGATATACATCCAGATCTAGTGTGTTTTTTTTTAAGTTAACAGAACACATATAAAAATAATTAATCTAGGAAAACCATGCTTGCATTGCTTGCTCAAATTAAATATAAAACAGACTGAAATTTTTACTTTGTAAATAGTTTAGCCATAGTCATATTCTCATTTAGAGATGTTTTAGTATTGGTGAATGGAAATTTAGAATAAGAAGAGACCTTAAATCCATGTCTATGACAGTCATAGTTGAACTGATTGATTACATTCTCTTTCAAACAAATATTGATTTAATCATGTCTGCATTCCCATTGGCCCAATGGTGGTCTTGACAGAAGCCTAGGCACTTGAAACTGGCTCAGCCCTGTCTGGATATTAATATTTTAAATGCATGGCCATTTATAATTATTATTTTTCTTCAAACCTTTATTCTTGATTGTCTAATTCACTTGATTAATATTTTATGCCTTCTGTAAAGTTAAGTAGTATGTGTATCTGCATATAATAAAGAAAGCATGAGATAGAAAAGAAGTTGCCTTTGCATCTGGTTCTGATTCGCAGAGCTAGGAGTGAGGTGTTTATGCAGGCAGTCCACAGAGCTAAGATATCAGTCGGCAGTTTGCTGTAAGCACATGTTCAATTATTAAAATAGTCGACATTTTATGTCTGATAGCCATAGCGAGGTCACGACATTAATTTATCCAGAGTATTGTGGGCAACTGTCTAGAGAAAAAATAGCATAAAAGACACTCATGATGCTGGAGAGAGAAAAAGAAAAAGAAAGTTGGATCTGAGCAAAGAGACTCTAAGAGATGACCAATTTAATACACACACGTAGAACAGGAGGGATGAAGTCAGCAGGCGTATTACTGTTACCAACAGTAACTATTTTAAGCTGTGCTGTACATGTGTTGATTTCTGTTATGGTTTTTCATTAGATTCTAAGCTTGAACACTAGTCTTTGGTTTCTGAAGTCTAGTATTGCATTTGTTGTTTCAATGCTCAGTGATTCTTTGCTCTTTCCTCTCTGTCCCTTTCTTCCCCTTCTCCATTCTCCTCCCTCTTCCTATTTCTTCGTTTCCTTTCTTCCCACCTCCTATTCTTTTCCTTCCTGCCTTTCTCTCTCCGGTGAGAGTATGTACTTAATACCATGCCTCCTCCCGGTGACCACTTCTTTCTTTATTGGCGTTTTTTGATTTTGCACTTGAATTTTTCCTTTTTTTCTGTTCTTTTTCTTTCACATCAGGAGCCTGTAGGAGCAGCTTATAGATGTACAGATCCCACTGCAGATGCTTCTTTCTGAGTTATGTGATGTTTTTTTTGGAACCTCTGCAAAAGATCGTCCTTCATGTTTGTTGCCACAGATCTATTGCCAAACTGCCACCTTAGTTGGTCCTGCAGTGCTGCAGTGCATGCTGGGATCTGTCTGTGTGAGTAAACCGAATTCTCTCCACCACCAGACAGCGTTGAGAGTTGGCTTGAGAACTGCTTTACTTTCCTTCCCTTTGTGTGTGTTTCTTGTGTGCTGCAGAGTCACCGATGGCTAGCTCTGTCTGGCAAGTAATTCAGAAATATCGCTCACGTAGAAAGAAAAGGTAGGCTGTTTACTGCATTCTATCATTAAAGGGAACAACTGAAGAACAAAGCAACTGGAAAAATACCTATATACAGCTTTTGAGGTTATGAAACGCTGTAGCACAAACATGACCATTCAGCCAGACTTTTACTTCCTTTTGTAACAATGCACATAGTAGATTGTTTTCACATCTGTACACAAATCCATATTTTCTGTAAACATATATTTAATTTTTAATATTTGCAGTCTGCACACAGTTCTTAGTCTCCAAGACGTTTGCATATTCATCAACACGGCTATGTATTATTATTTTTGAAAGTTCTTAAATCAAAAAAGTAAAATATATACCAACATCCTTTTGGTTGATTTCATTCCAGTAAGTTAGGGTTTCAACACTGTTTAAATCATATTGATGATTCAGATCCTGGCAGATCTTGTAATTCCTATGAAATGAGAGCGCAGCTAATAAAAACATTAAAAAATCATAGCTTTTCTCATCATTCAATAGAAATGATTGATCCTGAAAGAGCCACCTCACTCATCTGACTCTTGGGCTGCTTGGGGGCTTCGTATATAGAAGTGGAAAAGCTCCTTTTGCTCTTTCGTCAGCCAGGGAGGCAGAATTGAGGCG
>SJYA01000064.1:444608-456111 GCA_006410615.1 Neotragus moschatus | reverse complement strand
GGGGTGTGGTGGGGGGGGAGGGTGTGGAATAAGGCGTTGAATAAACTCCAGGGCTGCTAGAGAATTGCTGGCATTATTTCTCTATCACGTGTGAGCCTGGCTGCCTGCTTCCTGAGGTAGTGAATCCAGGATAAGGCTGTGTCGGAGCCTGTTTCCACAACTGTATTTGGAAATCTGTCTTATTGATTTGGGGGTGGGGGGGTGGAGAAGGGGTGGGGATCGGAGTGTGAGGTGAGGGGAGGACCAGCTGACTACTGGCTCACTGAAGCACAAGACAGTTTCTTCCGGAAAGATGTCAAACAGCTGAGACATAGCCACAGAGGAAGTAGAAAGGTGGAAAAATAAGGAGACCCTGGAAGAGATGAAGGCTTTGGGGCTTTTCCTTTTTACTCCTTTTCTTTCTTTCCTTCTTTCTCTCCCCCCCCCCCCCATCATCTGACCTGCAAAGGCTAGAGTGACAGCGTCATGCAAATACTGCAGTCCCGCAGGTCTGGGAGAGGGTGGATGCTAGACTGTGAGTTAATGTTAATGATGAGCGCAGTGAAAATACCAGCCGCTGCCACCCCCTGCACACAGAAGCGCTCTGAGTCAGCATCAGATGCTTTGCCTCGCCTCTCGCTGGGTGTCTGTATGCCTGTGCGCGCGCGTGCTCGCTCGGGCACCCGTGTCTAGCCGAGGGGAGGGGGTGGCGTGTGAGTGCGTGGAGGGTAAAAGCCAGTCAGTCAGTGAGAAGCAAAGGTACGTTGGAGAGCAACTAAAATCTGACTGATTTCCATCTTTGGAGCATCAGATGTATTCCCTAAGGAGGATGGGTCTCCGTGATGGGGGTGGTATAATTATGTTAATGTCATATTTATGGAGGGGTGAGATTTTTCATTCTAATAATTGGTTGAATGCTATGGTCAAAAATTGTAAAGCCATATTCAGTTTTAAGGAAAAGCATGGACTTAATCTAAGGACTGTTTTATTATTCTTTTTTTCTTTTATTCAGTTTTTTTTTTTTGCTTTTTGTGAGTGGTGCTTTTTTGTTTTATTTTTTTTAAACTATTTACTATTTTAAACCATAACTGATTCTGTATGGAAAATCAAACGATAAACAAAAAGAGATCTTATATAATGATGCATTACATCATGGAGCAGAATATTTAAAGTCTTACAAGGCAAAGTAAAGATCTGGACAGAGCGTGGGGGGTGGTGGTTGGAAAGGGGTGTGGTACTAGGGTGGAGGAGGGGGGCCAGTTAGCAAATATTTTGTTCAGTATAGCTTTCCTTGCAGCTTACTTGGAAATGGATGATTCACCTGTTTTATAGGAAAACATTCTAATTCTTTCCGTTTTTGTTTTTGTTTTGTTTTTTTTTTTCCTCCTCTTTTCCCTTTTAAGATCAACCACTTCAGAAGAACCAGATTCTACTTCTGTGGCCAGGACTTTATGTTATGGCTGGTCTGATTGCTTTACCCTGCGTTCTATGCTTCTAAACCTTGGATCATTCCTAAAGTACAAATTCTGTTCTTGAACCACAAACAAGGATAAAAGATCGGAAGAAATTCAGTGAATATACAGGGTTGGAATTGTGTATTTTCAAAAGTGTTGAGCTTTATAATGCAATTATTTAAAGATAGAGTCTTTTATTTTCTTATGTTACCAGTATTTTAAGTAACGTGTTTATTAAGTGGCACTGATCAAACAGCTACAGAGTATGCATGGAAATATTGGCTGTCTGAATAGTTTGGAGATTCAAAGAGAAATAGCAAGCTGCAGAGGTACTAAATTATGACATGCAAAAAAGTTTTTGTTTTATTCTTAACTGCAACAGTGTGTGTGTGTATATATATATATATATACACATATATATATGTAAGCATACATACATACATATATATATATATGTATTAGATTTAAAGTGTTATATGTCCTGGGCCCACCTTACAAGTTGTGGTGTATAGGCGTATAATGGGAAGCAAAATTCAATTAGGTCCCATTAACTGGCATATAATCCTTCTTTAATGTAGTAGAAGCTATGGTGTTGCTGTACAAATTTGCTAGAAATAGATTTTTAACCCATTTTGGGTCTCTTTCTTAGATCTAATGGAATGACTCTTAACTGTTCATTATCTGCATTGTTCCTTACATTCTTCATTATTTTAAGGTCTGAAATTAGTCTATCGATGGTTGTTTTGAATATTCAGCTCATCCTAACATATATACCATACATATACCTATATTTCTATGTGTGTATTTTCATAAGTATTTAGAGGGAAAAGTTAACTAACCCAACTGTAATTTCTAAACTAGCCTTATTACTGGAAGAAGAATTCTACTGCATCAAACCGGACTTTTCCTAGTCCCTGAGACCCTAACTTGTGAGGTATTTTAGTAACATCACAAGTCAGGCTCTTGGGACCTAGGCGGAGGGAACTAGCACCTTTGGACCTTATTGACTGTCTGCAGTTACCATCAGAACAAAAGAACACACATAGATTCTGCCTAGGAGAAAAGAACAATGCTCTTATTTATAATCAGCAATGTTATCACCATGACCCACCCCCAAAAATGCTATTTTCAGAAGCTGTACTCTAAAGTGATGACAGAGTTGCACAGAAATAGCATTTGTATTATATCATAATGACCATATAAAAGCAATATAAGATATCTATGTAAGAACCAAAATTAAAATACAGTGTTTTTGAAATGCTTCTTTTGGTGTATTTTCAGGTGGCTAGCCCAAGAGAGTAACTCCTTGGTTAATAATGAAGAGAGTGTTTTATATTTATATATTTTTTCTTATGCATAAAGATATATGCATTAGCTACTTAAATAATTCCTACATGTTTTCATAACTGTGGCTGAAAATATGTAATATACAGCTCTAGACATGCTTGAGGCCTAGAAATAAAATGATTTGCCGTCTTCTTTATTTGACCCTGTTAGAATTTATACTGATTTAAGAAGAATGCTGTTTTATACTTGGTATTTGTTGCCAGAGTTTTCTTTAGTCTTTTTAACCAGACAAAATGCTTGAAATGCCTTATAATAAGACATTATTTTGTTATGAGTATGAATAGCAGGAATATGATATCTTTTAATTTTTGCATTTTACTTGGCATATATCATAGATGTATGTGAGAAAATTTAGTAAACACTACCTATGAAGTCAGATAGTTCTAGTTCTTCTATAAATTGAATCTGAACTGCAGACTTATACTTTTATGAGAATTTTAATCTAATATAAGGTAACTATTCCAACTATAGCATGTCACACTTGAACATTATTAACTATTGCCATATCAAATGTGCATTTTTGAAAACAGAATCTTACATTAAATCTATTTTTAAATTTTATAATTATGTTGCAGATATTAAGATTCAAAATGGAGGCAAGAGATTTTTCCATAATAGAAGAAACAATATTATTTCATTCTTTAAACTCTATTGCTTTACAGGGGTACTATAAATTGTATATATCTTCACATTTAAAAAATAAATCTCAGGATGTGTTTTAGAATACTGTAATGGAGTCTTTGTCTACATTTTTATTGAATTTGTTAGAATTACTTATTATTTGAAATATCACAGAATACAAAACACTCATGAGTTATATTTCCTAAAAAATTGTTGTTAAAATATCATAAACATACTCCCCATCTACACAGGCACATAGAATGTGTTTAAGGATGTATTTAAGCATGTATCCACCCTGTATCTTTTCAGATTTTGTATTTATATCACCTACTTCATTATCTCAAAATTTTAAGTATGTATATATGTATAAACATGTTTTAAAACTTCAAATGAAGAGAGACAATATAAGCTGTAAAGTTTTGGGTAGTATTTATTTTTTTACTTCTTTTAACCTTATTCTCATTGTAACTAAACATTGTTAAAAGTATAAGCTACTCAGTACAAAGAACTCTATGTACCTACAAGTACACAGAAACTTGCTTATATTTAACAACATTTACCCAATGAATCAGAAAGTGTCTCATATAAAACACTACCACATGCAGGTATATGTTTACAAACACCTGTTTTAAAAGCAATATGTATAATGTGTCCCATCACTTTAGTTCCAAAATGATGTAAGGGAGAGATGTTTGTTGGCTTTAGTGTTATCAAATGTAAGCTATCTCAAGTGCAGGATTTTTTATGTCATCGTGTTTATGAATCACACTATATATTAACTTCTGCTTCATAGTCAGAAGATACCAATGCTAGACTTAAAGTGCAACTGTGTTTATTTTCCACATAAACATATAAATATATATATATATGTTACTAATCATCATGCATTCTGTGAACCCTCTGTATATAATGTTTGATATGTCAACTATCTGTTCTGATGGCATCATTGATAAAGCTTTTCTCTTCCTCCATAAAGGTGAGTACAGATATAAGTGAGTAACTTTACTCATCTAAATTACTTTATGCTGTATATGGATAGATGGATGCCACTTTTTTCTGCATTTCTATCTTAGCTGTCACAGGATGATATTGTTTGGGTGCGGTATAAAATGATTTGGAAAATCAGATCTTACTAAGCTTAAAATAAAGGGAGAGATCTACAACAAAGAGTGAGAAAATGATGTGTGTTGCATACAAAAAAAGCAGTGATATTAACAATGCTATGGCTTCCTGGTTGGGAGACCAGTCTGAGCCAGACGCATATATTAAAGGCTGTCTGCTGCCGATGTGAGCTTGCTCAGTGCGGTGGAAATGAGGAATCACCTCCTCTCTGACACCAGCTTATTTTTACATTTTAATTTTGAAATAGCAAATCACTGTTTTACATAAACATACTAACCCCTGCTTGATTCTTTGCCTTTTTCACATTGTTTGCTATTTACTGTCAACTTCCAACTCTGTTGTGTTTTTTTTTTTAAGTATCGTCTCTCACCTTAAACATCTATCAAATACCAATGACGTATTAGTTTTTCTTTTGTCTCTTTTACATTGCTCTCTTAATATGGTGATACTCATGCTTTTAACTTTTAATCTCTGTAAGGAAAACAGCAATTTTTCAAAACTGACATTTTTTAAAGCCTTTTAGGATCCATCAAGGAAGCCACTTCTGGAATTTTGCCAAATCTAAATATGATTATATTGCATTTCTGGGTTCATGGGGTCAATATCTTTCTGAGTATAAAAGTCCTTAACACTTTAGTGTGCCAGTAAAGCTGCAGTAAAGGTGCAGAGATTAAGCTATGTTAATAATGTCTAGAAGAGGTATAGGTGTCTCAGGGGAATTATAATGCAGGTTAATTACTAATGAAATTACAAGTGGTATATACTGCCTTAAATTCCTTAAACTCAAATGGACATACTAGTACATGGGCCCAGACTTAGCGTAATTCACCTGGTGAATATTTAAAAGGTTTTGCAAGTTGTTATGTTTGGATGAGTTTTGAGAAAAGCAGTATGTAAAGGGTTAGCTAATGCTCAAATATTCTTGTCATCTACACGTGCGGTGCAGCCTACATTTCGGTAGGCAGTGAGTGCAGGCATCATTTTGATTACTTGGATTCTTTTGTTTAATTTCTCACTAGACATTTAACTTAGCACTGAAATCCCACTGATCCCTTAGTGACTGTATTTAGAAAAGGAAAACAAAGTTCCTAATATACAGAAGTTTTCAAAAATCCTGAATATTTGTAAGCTTTTGAAAAATAGGCCTTTTACTACAACGCTGCAAATAACGTAGTATGTGGAAACTTAGGTGCTAACACTGTCATCTCCATATTTAGTTTTTTATCTCTAAGTGACCAACTACACTGAGACATTATATGTAAGTATATTAATAGACATTAGCGTATGTACTAAATATACACTTTAATATATAAATTAATCTGTGTTAATATACATATTTATATATTCAAAGATATCTTAATTTTTCAAACCTTTATTAAAAATAGTATGAAATTTGAGAATTTTTCATATAATTTTCCACAATATTTTTTCAGTGTGTTAGCTTTGATTTTCATTGAATATTGCTTTTTTCCTAGCTTTATCAGATAGAGTGTATTACTAGCCAATAATATTAAGTTGTATGTAATGTCTTACTTGTAGCAGTTTGAAAGCAGGTGAAACTTGAAGGTAATTGAGATTAAGTGAATTTAAGATAAAATTAGTTTTATATAATCAGCTAATGCCATGCATATTTTATAAAGAATTTCAAAGTGAAAAATTTTCATATGGTGAAATGAATTTTTCATTGTATCTGATGTAAGAAATATGGTTTTAAGTGTGTTACCTTAATAATTATTCCTAAACAAAACTGGAGTGCAAACTAATCATGGGCTATATCTGTTAGGTCAACCAAATGAGAATAATAATTCCTAGATTTCATCTTGGCCTTTTGGGTTTCTGGGGCATTTTAGGTCTTTGATGTAAAGTGGACTTTTCTAAGAAGTTTCTTCCTCTCTCCTGGTAGGTGTCTGATGATTTGTGAACCCCAGATAACTATTCTGTGGAGTCATCTTTCCTTGCCCTTGAATTAGCTTTCCCTAGGCCAAGAGTCAACATCAGTATTTTATACATCCAAATTGGTAGGTCTTTCTTGAAATTCTCCTGTGTGTTTTTTTGGACATATAAGTGAACTATGAGAAATTAACTTTATGCTGTTGTGGTGTTTCCAGTTTTCAGACATCTTCACTAAGAGATTTGGGTGATGTTGAAACTTTAGATGCACTTGGTTGTGTAGAATTTAAAAATGTAATGTCTTTCTCATGGTAAAACTTCCTCTTCTTAGCGGTGAGGGGAGAACCAGTATGTGGCTAAGTAATTACTCTGTTAAACATCGCATTGAAAACCCAGCCTGTGCATTTATGAACCTTGAGGAGGATCCTACATTAGACAACATTTTTTGTTGGGGGATTACACCACAGAGGTTCCCTTCGCTTCTCTCTCTTCCTGACCCCCCTCCACCCAACATGGAGTCTTTTCAATTTCTTCAAAGAAGTGGGGAAAAGAGTAGACTCTTTATTAATGGCAGAAAACAAACTGGCTGCTGGACTTCCGAGACAGCCTTCTAATAATAAAACAAAGTAAGCACTACGACAAAGAATTCTTGAATGTACTAAATATATAGGGAAGCCTATTTAAATTCACCAGAGGGGCTTAGAGGACAAACGGCAGAAAGTTTAGAATTCAATTCAAGCCATGCCAGAAAATGAAAATGTACTTAAAATAGGATTTCTGAAACAATTGTTCAAAGACATGTCAACTTTTAAGGTTCTTTCTAGAATAATGAAATTTGTACTTTGTTAGTTTCTGTGGTGACTTTTTCCATTAGAAAGGGAGAGTGATTAACAGAGTCTCAAAGTAACTGTGTCTTATTTTTAAAGAAAATGCATTTTCTTTCCATAGCGTGTGCTCTAGTGAGGTCTGCCAAGTGTACTGATGAAAATCACTCAAATATATACATGAGACAAAGAGATGATGTAATGATGGAAATGCTCTTCCTACTTTGGAAGAAAAGAAGCTCAACTTGGTTGTTCTCTCTAGTTCATTTCCTTCCATTCACTTTTGTGACATATTTTTAAATAAATGTAACAAAGTAATTCTGAAAGAGTAAATTGCTGACAAATAATATGACTGTGTTGTTAAAAATGATTTGAAAAATGATACCTATCTTATCTCTTACTGACTTTAGGAAATGCTCTTTACACTTTATAAGACATGTGCATCTATCAGAAGTACCCCATCTATAAGAATGTATATTATTAGTCTTAGTGTTGAGATAAATAGCTGCTTGTAGAGTTTGTTCAAAGGCCTTTATGGCCTTGACTCAGGGATGAAATTTCTAGTGGGCTTTTTCCTCGTGTCTTCTTGTAGAATTAATATAGATATTAGAAAAAGATTGTCATTCTTTGTCTCAGGATTACAGGTTGTAAAAAGGAGGAAAACTTGGTCTCACTAGTGACACATATTTGTCACCATTGAGAAAAGATTTTACTTTAGAATGAAGCCCATATGAATTTCCAATTCATAAATATAACTTATAGACTTAAAATAAACTATTAATTTGTTAATTCATCCATTCACTCATAAATGTAAATTTAACTTAAAAAATAATGAATTAAGGCTGCATAAATACATGGGTTCATTGTGGCCAATAAAGATGTGACCATTTAACAAAATTTGATTGACTTTAAAATGAAATGTCAGATATGTGATTAGGAGATATAGATATTAAATATTTAATAATAAAAAGTAGTTGTTGTCTTCAGTACATTAGATGAAGCTCGATTCATAGTTTACCAAACAACTGAACTCATTTCCAGTTATGTTTTAATGACATTTTAATATCAAGGACTTCAGAGGACTTCAGAATTGATCAACAAAATAATTCAAGTAAAGTCCTTAGCTCGATGCCTAGCACCAAGAAATTGCTTTTGCTAAACAGACTATTTTTTTCATCACCCAAATTTACCGGGTGTACAGTGTTCCAGAGGATGAGATTCAGACACCATTAGGAAATCATTTCAGCTCCAGGGCACTCACAAATCATTTATCATAAATATCTTTATCAAGGGTTTTCTGAGTGTCAGTTGTAGGAAAGGAAAAGAGGAATTCTGCTATTAAATAGCTTATGCTCTACAAAAGCTGTCTTTCACTTTTCTGACACTTTTGTGTCCTTTTTGTGTGCCTTAGCCTTTCATAAATTCTGTACTTTGGAGGCTTTATTCTTTTTCATATTTTATTGATTAGCATTTTATGAGGCTTGTCCTATTTTCTAGGTGTATATGAGATAACGTTTATATATTTGGACAAGATGTGGGTTATTGCTAGGATTTTTCACTGCCTAGATACTATGCAAAGGTCTGGTGATTAATAAGCATAGTTAGACCATGACAATGTTAATAACTGGTTTATAAAAATGGCACTTCCAGAATAATTGGACCAAAATGCAATATTTACATATGTTGTCAGTACATGTAAAGAAAAGCACTATCATTTAATTTCTTTTAAGAAAGAACTAAATTGGATATAATGATATTGATCAGGCAGAGTTTCATAAAGCAGCAATTACATTAATTAGTCAAAAGATCAAAACATTTTAATTGGGCTATTCTCTGGGAGTTAACAAAATATGCAGAGTAAACTTGGATTTTTAGACTTTTGCATCATAAAAGCCACCACTGAACTAGAATAGTGAAGCAGAAATAAAAAACCAGAATATGAGTACAACTTTCACCACTAGTTATGAAACTGAACTTCTCTGCTCTTCACTTTTTAAATTTATGATTGATTTATAAAATAATGATTTTCAGGTTAAAATTGGTATATCATTAGATAGTTACGTATTTTTCCATCCCACAGGAGACTTCTTGAGTCATGTCAGGAAGGACTAGCATCAGCTTGTACTGTGTGCTAAGTCACTTCAGTTATGTCCGACTCTTTGCAACCCTATTGACTGCAGCCCTCCAGGCTTCTCTGTCCATGGGATTCTTCAGGCAAAAGGACTTGAGTGGGTTGCCACGCTGTCCTTCAGGGGATCTTCCTGACCCAGGAATTGAACACACATCTCTTACATCTCGTTACATTGTCAGATGGGTTCTTTACCAGTAGTGCCACCTGGGAAGCCCCAGCATTAGCTTAGATCATTGGACTAATCAGACGCCTTCAGTAGCAAAAGATCAAAACTCAGCTCAAGATAGTTTATACAAAAGAGAAAACTGTATGGACATCACCTTCTCCTCTTCCTCCCTTTCCTCCTTTTCCTTCTCTTTCTCCTCTTTCTCTTCCTCCTTCTCTTGTTTCTCCTTTCCTCCTCTGCCTGGGTCCCTCTCCCTTACCCCACAATATCTCCCCCCACCTTCTCTATCTCCAATAAATGCGTTGACTTCATTCTCAGGCAGTTGACCTCATTCTCGCATTCTCTCTAGTTGATAGCCAATATGACCGTTGGGAACTCTAGATGTGCCTCATGCCACATTCTTGCAGCTTGTAACTCCAGGAGGAAAAAGTAAAGTGTTTCTCCTTATCCCTACATCAATTTCAATTCTCTGAAAGGCTCAGATTGCCTCTGTTTTGGAGCAGCTTCTCTGTCCACTTGTTACTCAGGTTGGACAGGCTGTGTAGGGGAGGCAGTACAAGATACACCTGTGTGCATGTTAAGTCGTTTCAGACATGTCTGACTCTTTGCCACCCTATGGATTGTAGCCCACCAAATTCCTCTATCCATGGGATTCTCCAGGCAAGAATACTGGAGTGGATTGCCATGCCCTCCTCAGGGAATCTTCCCAACCCAGATATCAAGACCCCATCTCTTAAGTCTCCTGCATTAGCAGGTGGGTTCTTTACCACTAGCGCCACCTGGGAAGCCTCACAAGATACATCTGGCAAGTTTAATGTCAGTGGCAGAAGGTAAAAGAAATTCAAAGCAGGCAAAAATGAAACGGCTCCCAACAACCACTCCACATTTCCAGCTTCCTTTACATAATGATACATTATAGGCTTCTGTCTTAGTAAACTTAGTGGAGGCCTATCAACATAAGTAATATTAAGCTTTTTTTTTTTAATTTTTATTTTTTAGTTTGTTTTGCTTTACAATACTGTACTCATTTTGCCATACATTGAAAACAAATGTGTTCTGTATAGCTTTGTAACTGTAAAACATTAGCAGCAGCAGATCTCAACCTTGGAGATTAATTACATGGAGATTAATTATAGTGTTTTTTTTTTAAGTTTGAGATTTTAATTAGGATCTTAGTTCCCTGACCAAGTATCAAACCCATGCCCTCTGTAGTGGAAGGCAGAACCTTAACCACTGGAATGCAAAAGTTCTGAGATTGTTCATATTTTATTAGCATTTTTTCGTGATCATTTAATATTTTGCATATGTTGGGAAAGTCAATATTTAGGCTCATTTAGGAATTTGTCATTTTAAAAATTATTTAGGATTATTAGAAATGGGAGTTTGGTATAAAAGGGATATTGTTTATATTATGTAGTCTAGTAGTGTCTATCCTCAGCCACCATATGGTTAGGTCATTCTGTTACAGAAAATTTTATATCCTTTTACCTTTATCTCTAATATTATAATACTAGGGAGCTTCACGATGCTGATTGTTAAAAATATTTTGTTATGACTTGTGAATTAGTTTCTTCCTCTTCTATCTTTAGAGATACATATATATATGTGTGTGTGTGTGTAGGCATGTGTGGGTGTGTATGTATATATTATATATATATATATATAAAAGAGTCTAACTGTATAAAATCAATACAATGGCTATAGTTTTATACAGATATAATCATATTTGTATATACATATAGTTATACACGTATTCCCAGGTGGCTCAGTGGTAAAGAATCCACCTGCCAGTGTAGGAGACACAGGTTCAGTCCTTGGGTCAGGAAGAGCCCCTGGAATAGGAAAAGGCAACCCAGGCCAGTATTCTTGCCTGGAGAATCCCAAGGAATCCTGGCGGGCTATAACATATGGCTCATGACTGAGCACACATAGTAATACATGTATTCATAAAATGTACGCATAAACAACT
>SJYA01000064.1:406832-444492 GCA_006410615.1 Neotragus moschatus | reverse complement strand
TGACTGAGCATACGTAGTAATACATATATTCATAAAATGCACATATAAACAACTGCATCTTTATATAAATATAACCATTATATACTTTTATATTATTAGAATGTTAGATCCTAAACCTTTTCAGCACTGTTTTTTACCATGTTATGAAATGGACAATTTTAGATATTATACTACCACTGACTACTATTTAGGGATCTTCTTCACTGAGAAAAAGATTAATTTGCTATGAATAATGATTCTCATGCAAAACATCTTGGGGTTTTGTGATGTAGATGAGCAAGGCTATAAATATAATTTAGAAAGTTTGAAAATTGATTTGCACATCCACAATTCTTCTTCCTAATTAATCAAATTACAAAATTATGCTGTGGTTTCCAGTATATTAAAATAAGTTGTCATATTTGGAACATCTGTTTTTGCTCATATTATGAATATGTGTTTTTAAATGTCTGAAATATAGATTGCCATAAATAATCTTTGTTATTTATTCCATGGAAGTGTGATACCTACTTCCTCTCATAATGCTTGTTTATTTCCCACAAAGTACATCTTCCAGATTGTATTTTATCTTTTTCCTTATCAAGATAGAGGGGGAAAGGTGAGGGTTTTAGTTAAGCCTTGCTGATTGGTTAAGAAAAGGGCTGTCATTGGCAGCCCTTCCAGACACTAGGCTGTGGCTCCAGACAGTCAGCTGGTACTATCACTTTGTCTCAACTATAAATCAGCCTCGTAATGACCAAGGCTGACACCTTGACATTTTCAAGAAGAGTAAAAGACCTGATTTGAATGGAAATCAATTTTATTTCACAAATCTTGGATTATTACTCTGAGTCTTTTCTTCTTGTGTGTTCTTGAGACTTGCTTGGAATTTTCATGCTCATCAGAGGATTATTTGCATCATTACACATCTTTTTGCTGTAAAAAAACATATTCTTACTTCCTTATTCAGTCTCAAGATGGAAAACTTGATTGTTAAAATTTTATATAAGAAAAAAAATCACTGATAAGCTAAATTTTATTTTAACCATGATGTATTGATAGTTTAAAAATATGACAGTAGCAGTAACTGCCATTAGTTTTGCACAATGTTTGTAAAATTCTGTGATTTTTGAAATGCAAGCTGTGTGCACACATTCCCAGATTAACCTTTGATTATCTAATAATACATAATGTCATTCATGGAGTGGTTTTGAACTTCAATTAAGCAAGTCTCAAGCCTAGAATACCCTGAAAAGTATTTGATTTATACTTTTATGTTCTTGCACATAAAATGTAGATTTAAGGATTATAGAGTCAGTGAGAAATTGCATGCATTTAACTATATTACATAGGTCAAGCATTAAATTATGCCACAATGTTTTTGACCAAGTGGCATAGAAAAAAAATCTACATTTGACTAGCGTAAAAAGAAGTTCTTTATAGCTCTTATAGGAGCTTCCCATTGAATGCTTTTTAAAAATTAACAATTCTGTTATGTCTTTGACCTTTAGGAACCAATTTCTTTAAACCCACAGAGGAAAAGAAACGTGTATTTCCTTAATATATTTGCTTGTTCCCTCAACAAGATTGATTTAAACTCAGTGAAACCTTAGATCTTTGAAACATAACTATTAACTGAGAATTTGGGCATCATCCCTCTTGTCAAGTATGGAAAAATCACCCCAAAATCTGGCAGTGATTTCTCTTTCTCCTCTTCATTATTAGTCTTCAATTTTGTCCCAAATCTTACTTCCAAACAAGAATATTCTTTGATTTCTAAGTTCATTATTTTGAAGGGTCCCATGGACAAGTGTGAGTTTCCCTGGTGGCTTAGTGGTAAATAATCCTCCTGCCAATGAAGGAAATGCAGGTTTGATCGCTGGGTCAAAAAGATCCCCTGGATTAGGATATGGCAACCCACTCCAGTATTCTTGCCTGGGAAATCCCATGGACTGGCAGGCTAAAGGCTACATTCCACAGGGTCACAAATAACTGGACATGCCTCAGCAACTAGACAACAACAAGGAACAAGTGTGGTTATAGGCAGTTACAAACAGGAGACACTCAACTCTTAAATCTTTTTATCCATCCTTATTTTCATCCATCCATTTATTCATAATCTATACAAAACAAGACCCTATGCTAAGTATGTGCAAAATACAAAATGAAGTTACAATTGCTTCTTCACAAGATACATTCTTAAGAAAAAATAAGAAAAACTAAAAATTAAAAAAAGTTATCAAATCAGAATATGACAGATCCTGAGGAATATAAAAACACAATGTTTTGGGTTTGGAGAGGAAGTATTTACTTTGGCTGTTGAGAATCAAAGACCATTCTCAAGAAGAGGCTGTATTTAGCTAGTCTGTGACAGAAATTCTAGAGGAAGTGATGGCTTAGTTTCAGTAAAAATATGCAGCATGAGCAAATGTGTAGATGCAGGAAAGACAGGCTATGTTTGGCATTTAATTTTGTTGGAACATTAGGTGCATTTTTATGCAATGCCTATTGAAGGATAACCCGAGAGCAGCTTACAGAAGCCCTTCAGTGCTCACAGAGGCTTTTCTAGTAATTGTGTAGTTTTACAGTATGGCAGACACTGGGCATCCTTTAAAGATTTGGGGAAAGAGTCAAGATTAATCCAAAGTCAGTGTAACTTAAGACCTCAACTTAGGGGACATATCAGAATTACTCAGGAAGACTTAGGAAGATACACCATTATTCTAACCTTGTACATTCTGACTCAGTTGGGTGAAGTCAAGCCCACACAGATGCATTTCGTAAAAGCTCCTAGATAAGGTAGAGACTGATGAGAACAACAGGATAATTAGACATAAGAAGAAACCAAAATAGAGATCTAAACTTAGGCTTCCTGATCTGAGGTCTGCCATGTTCCCATGAGATTATATGAAATATTTTGAGTGAATATTCATTATTTTGGGGAAAATTAGCCTGTAGTGTTTCTAAGATTCTGAATTGAGACTAAAATTACACAAAAATTAAGAACTGGTAGGAATACTTAGTGTGAAAATGAGATAGTATATATGAGAAATCATGACCATATAATTAAGATAATTTCATAACCTAGTAGATTGCATGGGAATAAAAGCTATGGCAAGGAAAAAACAAATGGAAAATGACAATAAATCTCTCCTCCTTTTGACACTTGAAGAATGAGAATGATAATCCTCTGTGAGCCAGATTCCCTGAGTTCCTGTTGCAGTTAATAGAAATCTGATAGCATGCATGTCAGATTCATGGTGTCAATGTGACTCCCAAAGGTAAGATATCAAAGAACTAATTAAAATTTTGGAGGTGATTCTTCAGCTTTGAAAATAATTTTTACACAAAGCTGGTTGAACATGTTGAAGTCAGGAATCTAGGCTTATCTTCTATTTCTCTCTTTGACCGATGTTCATTTCTTTCAGATTCTCAGTTAATCTCCAAATGATCACTGATGCTATCCCATGTTGTTTTTAGGTCAGTAGGAATAAGGAGGAAAATAAGGACACTACATGCAGGCAGAATCAGTTACTCAGTCATGTCTCTTTGTGACCCCATAGACTGTAGCCCAATAGGCTCATTTGCCCACAGAAATTTCCAACAAGATTACTGGAATGCGGTGCCATTTCCTACTCCAGGGAATCTCCCCAACCCAGGGATCAAACCCAGATCTCTTGTGTCTCCTGAATTGACAGGTGGATACATTACCACTAGTGCCATCTGGGAGGTCCAAGAATGTACACTTACTTTTAAATAAGAACTCTGCCATGCCCTTAGAATTTAGTCAGAAGGTCCACGAGGCTTTTGATGAAGGCTTTTCATGGAAACATAGGCTTTATTCTGGATAGGCATTCATCCAGCTAAAAACCAGAGGAATAAATGAATAGATAATTTCAGAAAAATGGCAATCTTTGTCATAATGAAATATGCGATTTTGAAACATGCAATAATTCATGAAACAGAACCATAATATTGAGACATTTTATCTCAACCTAAGTATGTTGATGGGAAAGAGGAAGAAATTTCTTTATAACATTGTTTGTTTATGAAACTATATCTCATTTAAAACTCTTGTCTTCCTCAAGGGAATCATATCCTGAAAATGCTGGAATTCTTCTGTATGCAACTGGAAAGATAGTATTAATTTATAAAAAATAGAGTAACTAGAATTGGAGTAACCTACCAGTCCAATGTTATTAAACCAGCTAGTCTCAATTAATCTTTATTTTTACATTACTCTAAAGGCAACTGACAAAGTGGTTGTCTGAGAAGGCAGTGTATTAAACCTAGACAGAATATGAAAAAGCAGAGATATCACTTTGCTGACAAAAGTCCATGTAATCAAAGCTATATTTTTTTCCAGTAGTCATGTGTGGATGAGAGTGTTGGGCCATAAAGAAGGCTGAAGCCAAAGAGTTAATGCTTTTGAATGTTGGTGTTGGAGAAGACGCTTGAGTCCCTTGGACAGCAAGGAGATCAAACCAGTCAGTCCTAAAGGAAATCAACCCTGAATATGCATTGGAAAGACTGATGCTGAAGCTCCAATAGTTGGCCATGTATTCAAAGAACTGAATCATTGGAAAAAATCTTGATGCTGGGAAAGATTGAGGGCAGAAGGAGAAGGGGCAACAGAGAATGAGATAGTTGGTTACAGTCACTGACTCAATGGACATAAGTCTGAGCAAACTCGAAGAGATAGTGAAGGACAGGGAAACCTGGCATATTACAGTTCATGGGTTTGCAAAGAGTCAGACACAACTTAGCTATTGAACAACAACACAGGCAAGTAGCTTATTTACAAAATATATTAAATATTCCTTGCATAATAAAAAGGGTTCATTTCAGAAAATTAGAAATTCCAGGCAGAAAATCAAATATATATGTATACATATATGTATGTGTGTGTGTGTGTATATATATATATATATATATAAAATCACTCAGAAAATAATTCCAGTTGTCATATGGTATATAATCATACATCTCTCTCCTTCTTTGTCTTTCTCATTCACACATACACTGAATATCTTCATAAATATTTGTAACTTGCTGTTTAATTGTTAATACCAAAGGAACATTTCCCAACATATCATTTTAGCATATGCTCATTATGTTATTGTTTGGGTGTAATATGATTAATTTACCTACTGCATTCATAAGTATAAGCTGAGTTTTTCCATTCTTTTTTTCCTAATTATAAATAGTATGCTGATGATAAATACACATTTATATAATTATATATAAGTATTCCATTGATACATTAATTTGGATAGATGACAACGGCCTGAATGAAGGTGATGTCAGTCGAAGTGGAGAGAGAATGACGAAACAGAGACGTGTTTAGAAGAGCCAAGGGATTAACTGCATGTAGAATGGTATCTGAAAGATTTTAACCAAGGTTATCCTTTCCCCAATTTGTGCTTGTTGCTTTTATTTTTCTCTACACATCTGATCAATGCCATTTATTCCTTTAGTGGAAAGACACACTGTTCTGGTTTGAAAGAGCTAGGCTCTTGAGAGGGAAATGGTTTTCTTTTTCATTCTTAAAGGGCTTGGTTAGAAATCGTAACCTAGATACTAGAGGTTTGGATCATAGGATTTATAAAAGTTAACCCTAAACTAGAGAAGAGTTTAGGATATGAGCTAGAAGTAGTCGCTTGTCTCACAGGACAGCGTGAAACTTTCTAGGCTGGGCGTATGAAGAGCCTAGAGAAGGAGAGAAAGAGAGAGGGGAGAAAACTGGATGTAGATAAGGAACATGGCATATTCTCTTCTGACTGCTGTAACTTCCAGGGGAGGGAAACAGGTAACAGACTCCTGCTGGATGAGTATGAAGACATAAGAGCCAGAGGGATTATGAGCCCTGCCCCCCTGAAAGCCCTCCTGGCTGGGCTAGGTGGGACAGCTTTGTAGATGCTTATAGAAGTGGCAGCAGGGGACAACTAGAGGGAGTCTGAACTAGCACCCCAGCCTCTCACCCTCAACCCATCACCTTCTTCCAAGAAAGCCCTTCAGCAGGGCACAGGAGAGATCTGGAAAAATGTCCTTGCCTTCAACAAGCATCAAGGAGACAGCTGGAAAATGGAGGATACTGTGGAGTTTCAAAAGATCCACAACAACCGCTAGAACCAAGGAAAGGGAGTTAGTCAGCAAACTGGGCTTGTTGAAAGCAGCATTTTAGGTAGTTTCACTGCTGAGGGAAGACTTTCCAAAGGCGAAAGACCAACACACCAAAAGCCACATTAACAGAGGTTAATGAGAACCAGAAAAGAGTGGGTAGCCATAGTGGGGAGAAAGTAGAAACAAACCAGAGATGTGAAATGCTGTCTTTATTATATACTGAATTCTCGTATATTCTAGAATTCTAGGAAGTAGTAAGTACCAAGTGAAAGTTGCTCAGTAGTATATGACTGTTTGCAACCCCAGGAATTCTCCAGGCCAAAATACTGGAGTGGATAGCCTTTCCCCTTTCCAGGGACTTTTCCCAACCCAGGGATTGAAATCAGGTCTCCTTCATTGCAGCTGAGCCACAAGGGAAGCCCAAGAATACTGGAGTGGGTAGCTTATTCCTTCTCCAGAGGATCTTTCTGACCCAGGAAGAGAACCGGGGTCTCCTGCATTGCAGGCAGTTTCTTTACCGGCTGAGCTATCAGGGAAGCCCCAGTCCATTTAAAAATAGATTATTCAATAGCATGTTAAATCACTTCAGTCATGTCCAACTCTTTGCGCTTCTAGACCATAGCCCGCCAGGCTCCTCTATCCATCTGATTCTCTAGGCAAGAATACTGGAGCAAATTGCCATGCCCTCCTTGGGGGACCTTTCCAATCCAAGGATTGAACCCACATCTCTTAAGTCTCCTGCATTGGCAGGTGAGTTCTTTACAGCTAGCACCACCTGGGAAGCTCAAATTCAATAGTGAAAACTATATTTCTAAATTTTCATTTACTTTGCCTTTCTAACAAGTGAATTAAGAACGTTTGGAAATTGTAACCTTTTCCATGTAGTTCATCCAAGATTTAGCATAATGTAGTCTCTTTTCAAGTTTCTTTCAAGACTTTGCTTTTTTTCTTATTTTGTCTTGGTCCTTGTCAGATAGGTCCATTTATTTATTCAGTCAATCAAAAAAATACATTGAGTACCTTTCATATGGCAGGCAGGTTATTCTAATCTGTAAGCTTTGTTTTAAAGTGTGAACTTAGTTTCAGTTACAGTTTTTTTTATATTTGTTTAATGTTAATGAACATACCCATGTCTTTGTACCAAGTGAAGCATGTTCTTCACAAAAATTTTATTTGTGGGTGGACATTAGGATTACAGTTAGAAAAAAAAAGTATGCACAAGCATACCTACTCACTAAAATATAAGAGATATTGATGATCCTAAAGAAAATATATAATGAAATAGTTGAGAATGTAGTCGCTCAGTCGTGTCCGACTCTTTGTGACTCCGTGGACTGTAGCCTGCCAGGGTCCTCTGTCAATGGAATTCTCCAGGGGAGAATTGGAGTGGGTTGCCATTCCCATCTCCAGGGGATCTTCCCAACCCAAGGACTGAGCCCAGGTCTCCTTTATTGCAGGCAGATTCTTTGCTATCTGAGCCAACAAGGAAGCCTCCAAATCATGGCACATATCTTCAAAGTCACTGACTAAAAGAACATCATGAGAAAAACAGTATTGTTTCTTTCTAGTGCTTCTAATATCTTTCTTGGGAATTCAGGTGGAACCGAGAATCCAGTGAAATCTTGTGCTTTATATCATTATTAGCTTATATCTGCAAGCTAATCTTCTGTGATAAGGTTAAAATGTAAAAGCATTTGAATCAATAGCTCTTTCAGATGCTGCTTTGATAAAATTGCTTCATTTTCTTTTCCAACTAATTAATTCATGTAAGTAGAAAGATTAAGAGAAAAACTTACTCATATTATAAGTAACAGGATCCAAGCAGTTTATTGAACTGTATTGTTGGCATCTTTGCAACCAATAAAACTCTTTAATAATCAGGTCTCAGAAACATCTGTCTTAGAAAGGGTTGTATACTCTGGCTTCTGTTTACTTAAAAAGGAATTAACATAGGGTCAGGGGCAGAGGTGAGGTTACTTCTACCTGGAAATTAATCATAAAATTCATTTTACCCTTTGATGTCTGTGAACATACACCTCACTCCCACCTCCATCTTTTATCTTCTTAAAACCCTCAAGCGCCCTTTCATGTGTTGTGGCAATTTAAAGGAATCTAAAGTTGTAGATTTGTTTATTTACTCAATTAAATACTGAAAATATAATAGGGTAGGGTAAAATATTTTTTAAGATGTGACACCTTAAAAAGAAATTTGCAGACATCATAAGTGACTCTAAAATATTGGTGAGTTTTAGGCTATGCTCTTAGTCATATTTCTACTAAAAGATGCCTATGTTCCATTTTGTGTTTTCTCATTTGCATTACTGAAAAGTTATTCATGCATGTGAAAAGGATAATGTTCATCCCCATATCCTTTCCTCTCCATATTACAAACCCAGTGTGTTTATGAGTTATACATAAACACTTCTGTATCTGTATATTTTTGCATACATATCTATGTGATTCAAATAGTATTATCACAACTGTATAGCAAGCCCAAGTGATAATATTATGTACAAGATGTGTCTTATTACATCATTAATGCAATATCAAAATTGTCAAATATGTTGAAATCCAATAATTGTAACTGACAAGCTCTAGCATGATTTGTCTCCATTGGGAAGGATTGAAAAAGAGAGAGAGAAAGGAGTGTATGTACTTCTGATTTCCCCCTCTAAGTGCATGTGACTGTATGGCATGCTCTTATTACTTCTGCAAATATCTTTCATGAGATGCTGTTTTCACAGCATTCAGAGTAACTATCTAGTGAAGTTTTTATGTGTGCAGAAGCCTTATCATCTCCTAAATTCAGAAATTCAGCTCTGTTCCAGAAACAACTACAGAGTTGAACTGGCAAGAAGAAAAATGACCAACCTAGCTGGACTTATCTCCCTCTAATATATGATTTGCCTTACTCAGTATTCAGGAAACCATTTATCTGAAAGTTTAGATGGAGCTCACAGAGGAAAACTATTTCTCTTCTACTCTCCAGTTCTGTTTGTTCCCCTTAGAAAAGTAAATATTATTGCTTCATTCCGAAAAGTTTCCTCTCAAAAATATCTTGGCATGTGGCAATATGAGGAAAAGAGGCTGACAATGAATTTGATGGACACAGAATTCATTCATTACAATGATAGGTTATTCAAGAATCCCTACCCTTTGTGTTCTGCTTTCTCTGTATTTAGAGATGGCATGAAGGGTAGAAATAGGAAGCTTATTATTTTCTTTAAAATTAATTCCCAGTTAACCATTTACTAGTGGATCGTTTTAAGCCCAGAGGACCTTATAATTACATGGGCTTTTTTTTCAGTGATTATGGCAGATATTCAAGTGAATAGACAGTGACAGGCATGTATAGAAGAACCCGGCTTTCTCGACAGACCCACATGTCCGGGATCAAACAGCTACAGCACATTTAGGGTTACAGTCTCCTTCCCTTCCTCCTCCTTCTCAACCACAGTGGAGCTTTTTCCAGCGTTGCCATGGTAACACTATATCTGGCTGCTAGCTCTGTCGTAAGTTATTGAACTGAGACTGGCTTTTGGTTTAGCAGATAATTAGGTTCTGTCTCACAGGTTCATTTTCCTGTGACTGGGACGTGAATATGACCTACAGCTGGCCTCAATTTCAGTGTCACAGACAAAAGTTTAACCCTTCCCAGGCTCCCAAGGCGCTCTCCTAACTAAGCCTTGCTTGTGAAGTGGAGGAAGTCCACTGCAGCCCACCTACATTTCCTAAAACTAAGGAAAATAACTAGATTGTACACATAGAGCATTTTCAAAAATAAAAAAATATAGCAAAAATGTGGTACGTGTACTTATGTCTTTTCCATGTAACATAATACATAGTATATGTGTACATATAACATAGATGAAACTGTTTCTTCATTATCATTCCGTTGTTCTTTAATAATTTTTAAAGTCATGTCAAATTGCAACTTGGATTCGATGGTACATAGATTTCAAAAGCACCATTTTCAGGGATATTAGCTGGGTATACTTATTTTTCAGCTTTCAGAACTGTCTGCCAGTTGATTCATGTCCCTCCCTCTCCTTTTTTATAAACCCTAGATTTTTGCTGACATTGAAAGGTTCCTTTGGAGTCACAGGCAGGTCCCCGCTACAGGGAACCATGCCATCTCTGCTGAAGTGCCCAAATGTTCACTCAGGGCTTGAATCTTGCTGCTCTGAAAAATCAGCAAAGATCTGCCCTTTGTTTAGGACAAAGAAGCAAGCATAACTTTTAGAACAGATACTGAATTTACAATACCCACAGCAACACAGAAACCTGTATGGTTAATATGAGAGAGTGTGTCTTTCTAAGTCAAGCAATAAGAAAGGCTTTCAAGGAAATCTATTTGAGAAAATTTACTGTATTTCACCTAAAACCTTTCTGTGAAAAAGAAAGAAAGGAACAAGGGAGAGTTGAGACCACAGTGATTAAAATATGAATTAAAGAAATTTTATAGCTTAACTGGCTGAAAGTTGCATAACTGTGTCAACAAAGATAGGAAAGACTTCAGTTCAGTTCAGTCACTCAGTCATGTCTGACTCTTTGTGACCCCAAGGACTGCAGCACTCCAGGCCTCCCTGTCCATTGCCAACTCCTGGAGTTTACTCAAACTCATGTCCGTTGAGGCAGTGATGCTATCCAACCATCTCATCCTCTGTTGTCCCCTTCTCCTCCTGCCTTTAATCTTTTGCAGTATCAGGGTCTTTTCTAATGAATCAGTTCTTCACATCAGGTGGCCAAAGTATTGGAGTTTCAGTTTCAGCATCAGTCCTTCCAATGAATANGAGCTCACAGAGGAAAACTATTTCTCTTCTACTCTCCAGTTCTGTTTGTTCCCCTTAGAAAAGTAAATATTATTGCTTCATTCCGAAAAGTTTCCTCTCAAAAATATCTTGGCATGTGGCAATATGAGGAAAAGAGGCTGACAATGAATTTCATGGACACAGAATTCATTCATTACAATGATAGGTTATTCAAGAATCCCTACCCTTTGTGTTCTGCTTTCTCTGTATTTAGAGATGGCATGAAGGGTAGAAATAGGAAGCTTATTATTTTCTTTAAAATTAATTCCCAGTTAACCATTTACTAGTGGATCGTTTTAAGCCCAGAGGACCTTATAATTACATGGGCTTTTTTTTCAGTGATTATGGCAGATATTCAAGTGAATAGACAGTGACAGGCATGTATAGAAGAACCCGGCTTTCTCGACAGACCCACATGTCCGGGATCAAACAGCTACAGCACATTTAGGGTTACAGTCTCCTTCCCTTCCTCCTCCTTCTCAACCACAGTGGAGCTTTTTCCAGCGTTGCCATGGTAACACTATATCTGGCTGCTAGCTCTGTCGTAAGTTATTGAACTGAGACTGGCTTTTGGTTTAGCAGATAATTAGGTTCTGTCTCACAGGTTCATTTTCCTGTGACTGGGACGTGAATATGACCTACAGCTGGCCTCAATTTCAGTGTCACAGACAAAAGTTTAACCCTTCCCAGGCTCCCAAGGCGCTCTCCTAACTAAGCCTTGCTTGTGAAGTGGAGGAAGTCCACTGCAGCCCACCTACATTTCCTAAAACTAAGGAAAATAACTAGATTGTACACATAGAGCATTTTCAAAAATAAAAAAATATATCAAAAATGTGGTACGTGTACTTATGTCTTTTCCATGTAACATAATACATAGTATATGTGTACATATAACATAGATGAAACTGTTTCTTCATTATCATTCCATTGTTCTTTAATAATTTTTAAAGTCATGTCAAATTGCAACTTGGATTCGATAGTACATAGATTTCAAAAGCACCATTTTCAGGGATATTAGCTGGGTATACTTATTTTTCAGCTTTCAGAACTGTCTGCCAGTTGATTCATGTCCCTCCCTCTCCTTTTTCATAAACCCTAGATTTTTGCTGACATTGAAAGGTTCCTTTGGAGTCACAGGCAGGTCCCTGCTACAGGGAACCATGCCATCTCTGCTGAAGTGCCCAAATGTTCACTCAGGGCTTGAATCTTGCTGCTCTGAAAAATCGGCAAAGATCTGCCCTTTGTTTAGGACAAAGAAGCAAGCATAACTTTTAGAACAGATACTGAATTTACAATACCCACAACAACACAGAAACCTGTATGGTTAATATGAGAGAGTGTGTCTTTCTAAGTCAAGCAATAAGAAAGGCTTTCAAGGAAATCTATTTGAGAAAATTTACTGTATTTCACCTAAAACCTTTCTGTGAAAAAGAAAGAAAGGAACAAGGGAGAGTTGAGACCACAGTGATTAAAATATGAATTAAAGAAATTTTATAGCTTAACTGGCTGAAAGTTGCATAACTGTGTCAACAAAGATAGGAAAGACTTCAGTTCAGTTCAGTCACTCAGTCATGTCTGACTCTTTGTGACCCCAAGGACTGCAGCACTCCAGGCCTCCCTGTCCATTGCCAACTCCTGGAGTTTACTCAAACTCATGTCCGTTGAGGCAGTGATGCTATCCAACCATCTCATCCTCTGTTGTCCCCTTCTCCTCCTGCCTTTAATCTTTTGCAGTATCAGGGTCTTTTCTAATGAATCAGTTCTTCACATCAGGTGGCCAAAGTATTGGAGTTTCAGTTTCAGCATCAGTCCTTCCAATGAATATTCAGGACTGATTTCTTTCAGGATTGACTGGTTTGATCTCTTGCAATCCAAGGGACTCTCAAGAGTCTTCTCCAATCCCACAGTTCAAATGCATCAATTCTTTGGCACTCAGCTTTCTTTATAGTCTAACTCTCACATCCATACATGACTACTGGGAAAATCATAGCTTTGACTAGATGGACCTTTGTTGGCAAAGTAATGTCTGTGCTTTTTAATATGTTGCCCTGGTGGGACTTGGGATACTCAAAAGTTGGATGTTGAAACTAGGAGGTGTGTGTGTTCCTGTGAATGTATATGTGTGCGTGATCACGTGCAGATGTACCACATAGGCTATGTCATTTAATCCATTCCTTCCATTCTCAAACTCTAGATGAAAGAGTGTCATGAATGGCAGCAGCCTCGTGTGTCATGGGTCAGACTGGGTGCTACAAATGCAGAGAACTTAGTGGAGGAGCCTGTGGTTGGGAAGGGGAGAGGAGGGAAGCTAGAGAGTCATATGTGACAAATCCAGCTGTTGGCAGTCATTTTCCACTGAACTGATCTTTTAACTTTTAAGCTCAAGTACGTAGCCCTTGTTTTCTTACTGATGATCAATAAGTATTGAATGAATGTACGAATTCTTCACTCCATATTCTATGTAGCAAGTTATTATTATTTGTTGTTTAGTCTCTAGGTCATGTCTGACTCTTTGTTACCCTGTGGGCTGAAGCAAACCAGCCTCTTCTATCCTTCACTGTCTCCTGGAATTTGCTAAAACTCATGTTCATTGATTCAGTGATGCCATCCAACCATCTCATCTTCTGTTGCCCACTTCTCCTACTGCCTTCTGTCTTTCTCAACATCAGGGTCTTTTCCAATGAGTTGGCTCATCACATCATGTGGCCAGATTTTTGGAGCTTCAGCTTTAGCATCAGTCCTTCCAATGAACATTCGAGGTTGATTTCCTTTAGGATTGACTTATTTGATCTCTTTGCAGTCCAAGAAACTCTCAAGTCTTCTCCAACACCACATCAATTCTTCAGCACTCAGCCTTCTTTATGGTCCAACTCTCACATCCGTACATGACTACTGGAAAAACCATAGCTTTGACTCTGGCTTAATTGGGTTGGCCAGAAGTTCATTCCAGTTTTCCATAAGATGCTATAGTATCTCCCAAACTAGCTTTTTGGCCAATTCAATGAATTAGCACTCATTTATAAAGAGCATTTGGGAATTCTACAGAGTCCTTCTAACCATCTTCTCATGGTTTCCAGTAAAACTTAAATCCTATTCATACATGCCATCTCTTGCCTGTATGATTGCAATAGCCTTATAACTGATCTGTTTCCTTCTTATTCCCTATTGTAGTCTCTACTATGCCTGCATGATAGCGTATGCATTTAAAATGCACATCAATTAAAGTCATCCTCCTCCTCACAACTTCCCAGTGATTTTCCATGTAATCAGAACAGCATACACAGCCTGTACTGTGCTTACTAGTCTCTGTATGCCCTTACCTACCTTGCTGATGCCACCATCCCCTCTTTTCACTCTCCACCTTGCCTTTCTTCAGCCCAGTGAGCATATACACACTGGGGAGCCCTCTCTGAGAGCACTTGACTCATTCCTTTACTTTATTTTTGTCTCTCTGCAGAAATGTCAGCTCCTTAAGGGTGTTTTTCCTAAACATCCTAAAAAGCACCTCCTGTATTTTCCATTACTTCTTCTGCCTCAAGGTATCTTTGTAGTGTTTGTTACTTCTTGATAGAATCTTAGACAACAACCAAACAAGCATGTGCCTTTCCCACTAAAATATAAACTCCTTATGGGCAAGAGCTTTGATTACTCATGAGTATACCTCTAATGCCTTGAGCCCAGTAGGGTGGACCCTGCATGCCTGTATGCTCAGTCACTTCAATCATGTCTGACTCTTTGCAAGCCTATGGCCTGCAGCCCAACAAGCTTCTTTGTCCATGGGGTTCTCCTGGCAAGAATACTGGGGTGGGTTGCCATGCCCTCCTCCAGGGGACCTTCCCAAACCAGGGATTGAACCTGCGTCTCCTATATCTCCTGTATCACAGGTAGATTCTTTACTCACTGAGCCACCCAGGAAGCCCAGGCTGGACCCTAGTCAACTTTAACAAATATTTGTTGATTGAATAAGTGAATAAATGATTGAATAAAGAAATCCATGTAGAGCGTCTTACAACCTATGTAAGACCAAATAACAAGTGTTCCCAAAACAATGAATGAAACCTCGTCCTATGTGATGAAATTGCATGAGTAGATATAACACTTAGGGACACAGTTCATATTCCTACAACTCCCTCCTTTAGACTGAGGTAAAACAAGGACAGGAAGCTGATTTCTAACTCATCCTTGCATGCATTAAACTCAGAGCATCGTTCATGTACTGAACCCATTTCCACTCTAGTTATATTTAAAAGCTGTAACCACCTTGCTCACTGCCAGTGCATGTGTAGGTCAGTGGTGCACCTGAGAGCAACTGGCCAGATGATCTCCTGGAATGCCAATAAATAATGAAAAGATACGTAAATCTAATGCTGTAGGTAAAGCTCTTAGATTGGTGTTTGGTTCAAATACCCACTCAGTCAATGGTAGCTATTATCCTCTTAGTTTAAGTTGTTATACACATTAAAATTAAATGTTTAGCTACAGACTCAATACCATTTTAATGCCTTTGTGTTAATAAGGCCTCTTAACATGGAAGCAACAAAAATAAAGGAACTTTATGTAGCTATTCATGCTTTTGCCCAGCTCAAGGTTAAGATAGCAGCAATATACTCCAACCAGAATAAAAGACATCTCCACTTGACTGCAGCTCTTCATAACACTTCACAGGGGTCAAGCTGTGTTATTTTTCTTCCGTATTAAACAGAAAGCATCTTGGAAGCATAGTTCAATTATTGATTGAATAGTGGGTTCAATCTGTCTGTGATTCTAACAAATACACTCCAATGAGTTCAAGACCAGGGCCGGGCCAACAAAAGGTGAAGGTTTCATTCAAGCTTCAATGCAAATGCTCAGACTGAATTAGTAACATAGATGCCTTATGCTGTTTGGCTACTAAAAACACTGCTCAGTACCAGTGAGTCAATACTAATAGAATAATGGCACCCCACTCCAGTACTCGTGCCTGGAAAATCCCATGGGCGGAGGAGCCTGGTGGGCCGCAGTCCATGGGGTCGCTGAGGGTCGGACACGACTGAGCGACCTCACTTTCACTTTTCACTTTCATGCATTGGAGAAGGAAATGGCAACCCACTTCAGTGTTCTTGCCTAGAGAATCCCAGGGACAGGGGAGCCTGGTGGGCTGCCATCTGTGGGGTCGCACAGAGTCGGACACGACTGAAGCGACTCAGCAGCAGCTGCTGCAGCAGCAGTAGAATAATAGGCAAAATGTTGACATTTTTTGACATCTGGTTTTAATGACCAGATACTAAAATGGACATCAATATAAAATAAATTGGTGAAAAATATAGACTCTGGAAGAGATTAATACACAGCGTAGGTTTAATCACTCAGTATTTGGGAGAAAAGGCTAATATATACTGTTTTAAATAGCATAAAAATTCTTTTTGTCCATTATTTATCCTCTAGTATCCTTTTCTCGGGCTTCCCTGGTAACTCAAACAATGCAGGAGACTCTGGTTCAATCCCTGGGTCAGGAAGATCCCCTGGAGGAGGGAAATGGCTACTCACTACAGTATTCTTGCCTGGAGAATTTCATGGATAGACCCTGGTGGGCTAGAGTCCATGGCTTCACAAAGAGTTGAACACAACTGGGTGACTAACACACACACACACACACACACACACACACACATTCTTTTTTCATTCTTTTCAAACTATAAAGTTTTCTGTACTTGTATAAAAGATATGACTTAATGTTTGGTCTGTGAAGTAAGGTAAGAAGGAGAGTATTACATTTAACCTTCTAGAGAATCTTAATCTTTTTGTCTATGCTTCTATTAGCGCATAATTCAAATATATTGGCTATCTTCTTCTTCTTGACAGTCCTTTGTTCTAGAGGACTCATTCTAACAATGGAATATCACAAACCCAATTCTGGTCAGAATCTCTCTCAATCCCCAAATATTACTGAATGAGTTATATTTTCTGTTTCCATAAATTCTTCCTTATGCATTTTTTGCTACATTTTCTTTTGGTTTCTTGCTCATTCCAATATTAATAAAAAATGTTTTAGGTAATCAAATTAAAACTCTATTGTGAAAATTCCTGAAGATACACAAATTAGAGAGAATAGCTTAATGAGCCTCTAAATGCTCATCACCCATGGAGGATCAGCTATTCAATGATTTATTAGAGAGGAGGGGGAAAATCGACATCTTATTTTTCCAAGCCACACGAGATATATGTAACAATGTGTATCATATTGTGAAATGATTACTATGGTAAGGATAGGTAATATATCCATCATCTCACATAGTTGCATAGTTATTTTTTGTGTGGCGAGAACACTTAAGATCTACTCCCAGCAAATTGGAGGTGTTTGATACAGTATTATCAACTATAGTCGTCAGGCTGTATGTTAGATCTCCAGAACTTATTCATCTTATAACTAGCAGCTTGTACCCTCTGCTCATCATCATTCGTTTCCCCCACTCCTCAGCTCCTGGCAGTTACCCACCAACCTACAAATTGTTTCTTTCAGTTTATTTTCTTAAAAATTTAGATTCTACATATAAGGGAGATCATGTAGCATTTGTCTTTCTCTGTCTGACTTATTTCCCTTGGCATAATGCCCTCAAGTTTCATTTGTCTTTCTCTGTCTGACTTATTTCCCTTGGCATAATGCCCTCAAGTTTCATAAATGACAGGATTTCCTTATTTTTAGGACTGAATAATATTTCGCTATATTATGCATACTTTTATTATACACGTGTATATACATGCACACCACATCCCCTTTATCCATTCATTCATCCATCAATGGTACTTGGGTTGTTTCATGGCTTGGCTATTTGTAAATAATGCTGCAGTGAGCGTGAGGCTGCAGATATCTCTTTGAAACAACGATTTCATTATCTTTAGATATATACCCAGCTATTCAACTTTCATCAATGTATGACCAATCTGGTTTCATCTGTACCCACTGTTTACCCATTTCTAACTTGCTGGATTATTTTTAAACAAGCTTATGTATCATATATTATGCATGCATCTATAAATATGTCCGTATGTGTCTCTAAAAGTAGTGCACTGTTTTTTAAAGCACAATGTCACTAGTACCCTACAATTATTTACAATAGTTTCCTAATATCATCAAATATCCCATAAGTGTACAAATTTTCCTGATTGTCTATTTTTTTAAATGTCGACGTTTTTGAATGAGGATGCAAACACGGGCCACACATAGCATTTGGTGGACAGATGTCCATAGTCCCTTCAGTACATAGTTTCCTCTCCATTTAGTTCTTTGCAACTTGTTGATGGAACAGTTACCCTTAGTGTCTTTCTGATTCTAGATTTTGCTGATTTCATCCTTGCAGTGTCATCGGTCATTGTCTTATCTACTGGTGTTTCCTGTCAACTGAGTGCTTCACTGAAATACTACATTCAGATCCTTTTCCTTTTTTGGTTTTAACAAGATTAATACATGGTATTGTATATATCCCACCGGGAAGCACATAAACATCCTGTCTTTGTTGTGACTAAATGGGAGAAGGTTTGTGATNCTAGATTTTGCTGATTTCATCCTTGCAGTGTCATCGGTCATTGTCTTATCTACTGGTGTTTCCTGTCAACTGAGTGCTTCACTGAAATACTACATTCAGATCCTTTTCCTTTTTTGGTTTTAACAAGATTAATACATGGTATTGTATATATCCCACTGGGAAGCACATAAACATCCTGTCTTTGTTGTGACTAAATGGGAGAAGGTTTGTGATTTTCTAAGTATTTAATTATGATTGTATCACCCAGGAGTCAAATATTTCAAGCTCATATGTTATATTTAATATATCATTATTTCATGATATTTCAAAAAGATCACGTTGATCTCCAGAGACCCCATCAACTGAGCAAGTTTGGGCACCATAACCATAGTGGCTCAGATGTAAAGAATTTGCCTGCAATGTAGGAGACCTGGGTTTGATCCCTCAGTTGGAAAGATCCCTTGGAGATGGGAATGGCGACCCATTCTAGAATTCTTGCCTGGAAAATCCCATGGACAGAGGAGCCCGGCAAGCTACAGTCCACAGGGTCCAAGAGTCAAACACAACGAACACTTCCACTTTCACTCCAGTGAATATCAAACTATGGATTATTTCACTTGTATGTCTAAAATTGGATTAATTTATTAAGAAATCTAAGTGAAGTAGCCTTGAAAAAACGCAGGGTACAAATGTTGGCATCCAATCTAAAACAATCTAGAACATTCTCAGAAAAGAATGAGAAATAGTGAATTAAAACTAGACTTTTGTGGTAACCTTTAACTTTATAAGAACTTTACAGAAGACCATTTTGGACTAAATTATGGGGACAATTCAAAGCATCAGAATAGTCTTGTGGTGGAACATGTGAACCATTCCAACCTGCCCCCAGTAATATGTTACAATTCTGTCACTATCCTGGAATGCAGGGGTGAGACAAAAATGTGAAGACTTTATATGAACTATCAGTTGGCATTTAGAAACAAAAGTATGTGTATATTCGGAAGAGAAACAAAAAGCATATGATTGGTTATAGACTTTCAGAAGTATATGACTTTTTAAATAGCCTCCTCTGTGGTCATCTTTTTAATTCCTTTTACAAAAATAACTGTAAAATTACAATTAATTTATATTTAGTTCATTGTCAGCAACACCTTAATGTAATATCCTTTGCCAGATATGAAGAGGATATATCTTTCCTTTATATATTTATTAAGAATAAATATATTATAGCTAGTTTTCCACTTTTATGGATGCTTTGAGTTCAAAGCTATGGTATCATATATAAAATATTACAATTATTCAATAAACCACTAAAATTATACCCATATTCTATTTTGAAACTGAGATAAAATCTTAGGCTCTGTGAACTGTATTACATTAATGAACTTTCTTCAAGGTCCAAGGTTCCCCGAATCTGTTTTAATTTATATCAATAACTGCAGAGGTTTTTCGAAGAAGTTACATATATCTACAAAATGAAGTACTGGGTCTGTGACCCACTGCTTAAATGCCCATTCCTCCTATCGCTTTTACTGCTAAAGTAAGAGACATAGTGCTTTGTTATGTCATTATTACCAATTTTAAAAATAAGTTTCTGTTCTGATTAAGATAATTAATCTAATATGTACTTTTAAAATTGTTATTTGATATTGTATCTCACTTGTCACAGTTAGGAACCTAGAATAGGTTGAGCCTTTTGAGCTAAATGATGATGATGTTACTGTGAAAACTGTCAAGGATACCCTAGGCAACCACAAACATAGTGTCTACTGAGTGACAGTAATAAGGCTATGCGGTGTTAGACCAGGGATTAATACACTTTTTATATATAGGATTCTTATTATTTTATTTCATATTTCATAACATTATCAGGTCCATGAAACTAACTCCCTTAAGTGAAGTGCTTTTGTGTTGCTTGTTCTGACATGGCTTTTTGCTGATTAGAATACTAATGAAATGTGTGAAATGTAATATTCCTTATGCCAAAGAACAGGTTAGTTTCTCTTAATATTTGTTCAATAAAACCCACAGTCAGAAATTTACTCAAGAACCTAAAATCCATTTGAGTATAAAGAAATGACAGTTACTCAGGAAGACTCAGAAGGTATTTTTCATGAGGTATTGCTGTGACATTTATTGGTGTATCGTAACGGGAAAGAAAAGTGTCATGAAATGCAAGTAAATAAATTTTGCATTAAGTTAAATTGTTGTTTAGTGTGTAGTTTATGTTCTTGTGTGATAATTTTACATTTTGTTTATATCCACTTATGATTCATTTGGAAAATCTGTTCTGGAATTTGATTTATAATAAAATATCAGTTCTTATGATACATCATGAAAATTCTGTATTTGTTATAGAAAACTTTTTCAGGGTAGACATACTTTCCATTAACATTTAAAAGTAACTATCCTTAACTTTATCCTGATAATGACAAAAATTTATATGGGAAGATTGAGCCATTATGAATTTAAATGCTCTCTCCTCGAGTCTTCCTTTTTTTCTGGTATTTTTTATTGGGATAAAATTGATATACAATGCTGTGTCAGTTTCCACTGTACAGCAATGCAAATCAGTCACCTTTACACATATCCCCTCCCTCTCGCACCTCCCTNGGAGGAGAAGTGTGTCCAGGTGCAAACACTGCAGCACTTCAGCAAAGGGTCCCAGGTCCCAGTCTGTCTCACTTTGCTAGCACCTCTTATTCCCTCCCTGCTCTCCTTGCACCATCTGCCCCACCCTCACTGACTCCCTTAGTTTGGTTCACATGGTGGAAAATTGTTGCTGTGAGCTTTGTATCCCCTAGTTCAAGCACTTAATGCCCCAAACATGAACTTTATTCACTTTTGATCATAAAGCCCGCAAATCATGGGAATGGACTTTGGCCATCTTTAGGTCATTGTCCATTCTATAACAATCAGGAATTCATTAATTTAAGTCAAAATTATTTGGGGGATGCTCTACACCTCTGATCCTATTCTGAGTGCTGGAAATACAGTGCTGAACTAGACAGACAAGATCTGACTTTCTAGAGGGGAGAGACAGCAAGTGATGGGTTGGAGGACAACATTAGAGAATTTTTCTCTGAGATGGCTTTTGAGTAGAGGCTCAAATGACAAAATAAGCCAGACATGGAACAATCAATGAAGATCATTCTGGAAGAAGAAAAAGAAAAATATGAAAAAAATGAGACGAGAATATTAGTCAAGATGGCTAGAAATTAGTAAGTGAATGGGATAAAGATAGGGCATGAGTCAGGAGTCAGAGAGAGAGATAGGGACTAAAAATCTATGTAGGAGACATTGAAAGTTATTCAAAGTGGAAAAAGTTATAGCCAGAAGGAGGATGCTCTGATTTACCCAAGTTGGCTCTGATCCCCTGGGTTATATTTTAATTTGGCTGCTGTTGCTGCAGCCAGAGGGCTGTAAACAGAGGAAGGATGTTTCCTCATGGGAGCTGTGGTTCTGTGCAGATAGTAATGAACAGTTCTGTCCTCTTTACAGTTCTGTTCAAGAGCCTCTTATAAATTCCTTTAAGAGTCAATTTCTATATATTGGCAAGCACCAGTAGCCACAGTTCTTTCAAAGCTAGTTTTATCTTTAAAGTTATATTTTCTACTGGTTTTAAATATTTTAGATTTTCTGATTCTAGGAATTTTATTTCTTTTTATTGGAGCCAGTTCAATTGAAATATTAAGCAATATTGGAAAATTATCTTTTTTTTATGCTGATCCATTGATTGATTACCCCATGCCTACGTTATACTTAAATACTGTCTATTGCCTCTAGGCATTGGCTTCCAGTTCAGTTTCATTGAGTTTTGTATCTTCAGTTTCCCATCTTCCAAGCTCTTTTGCTTGTCATGTTTATTTTCAGTTTTCTTAATAAGAATGATTTGGATCCTGAGGGTGTTTGCTAGGTATCAGACAAAGAGCCACACACAGCCAGAAAAGCAAATCAAACTAATGGGAAATGGAGTAAAATGGAAAGAGATACCAGGAGAAAGGAGAGAATCTGCAAACAAAGGGAAAAAAAGAGAGAGAGAGAAACTATAGACAGTCAAGATCATAGTCATATCCAGAAGTAAAGAAATGGCCCGAAGAGTTATATATCACTGTGGTAAAATTAATGAGATGGAACATTTCTCAAGGAAAAAAGCCAAGGATAGATAAAGGAAGAAAAAAAAATAGCATAAAAGGAGGAAAAAACAAAATAGGAGAAAAGAAAAATAAGAACTCCAAGTGCAAGGTGAAAGAGTAGAAAAAAAGAATGGATAAATTAAGAAATGGTGCATCATATTAAAGGAAATGTATTCCATTTTCTTTATTCTTATCTTTAACTGGCTTTGCATTTCTCCAGTAACAAAGCCAACCTGAAAGGATAATTTTGTTTATGTACCCAATTTGCATAATTGTGCAATATAAATTACAATGCTAATTAAGGACAGCCCTTGGGCTCCTGGAATTGGGTCAAAGTGGCTCCCCAAGAGCAAAGAGGTTGGATATTGGCTTTGTCCCCTCTCCCACCGCAGGGAAGCTGGGCAAGAGCAAAGAGCCTCTCTGACAGTGTGTGAAATCTTGTCAGAACTTGTTGAGGACCCAGAACTATACATCTCACTCCAAAACTTGGCTTTGAAAATCCTCTTTGTGTGATTCAGCAAGGAGGCACTTAGAAACTAAAACTTATCCTCATCCTATGAGGTCTGTGTTGGTTATCATTTTTATGAATTTTCTTTCCTCCTCATTTTTTTATCCAGATTTTTTTGAATTGTTTTTTTCAAAATGTAATGTAAACCTGGGATGCAATATTTTTATGCTGGATTGTTGCCACAGTTGTCCCAAATGAGTGTATGACCTACCCTACCTGGAAGTCTGGTGAGGGCAACAAGCTGCTTTCTGAGTTTTAGTTAAATCCATGTCCTTAAAACTAAGGAAGCTTTTGCACTATAACCACATCAAAAATTCAATCGGTTTGTTCCCTGAGTGCGAGCAAAGCCCCTTCAGTCATGTCCCACTCTTTGCGACACTATGGACTGTATCCCGCCAGGCTCCTCCATCCATTGGATTCTCCAGGCAAGAATACTGGAGTGGTTTGCCATGCCTTCCTACTGAGGATCTTCCTGACCCAGGGACTCAACCTGTGTCTCTTAAGTCTACCTGCATTGGCAGGGAGGCTCCATACCACTAGCACCACGAGGGAGACCCTTATTCCCTGCATTATTCTCAATTGTTGTTTTCAGTCACTAAGTCATATCCAGCTCTTTGCTACCTTTGGAACTGCAGCATGACAGGCTTCCCTGTCCTTCAGTATCTCACAAAGTTAGCTCAAACTCATGTCCATTGAGTCAAGGATGCAATCCAACCATCTCATTCTCTACCTCTCCCTTCTTCTGCTCTCAGTCTTTCCCAGCATCAGGGGCTTTTCCAGTTAATCAGTTCTCTGCATCAGGTGGCCCAAGTATTGGAGCTTCAGCTTTAGCATCAGTCCTTGCAATGAATATTCTGGGTTGACTTCATTTAGGATTGACTAGTTTGTTCTCCTTGCAATTCCAAGGACTCGCAAAAGTTTTTTCTAGCACCAAAATTGAAAGCATCAGTCCTTGGGGACTCAACCGTCGTTATGGTCCAAATATCATATCAATACATGACTACTGGAAAAAACATAGCTTTGACTATATGGACCTTGGTTGGCAAAGTGATGTCTCTGCTTTTTAATATGCTTTCTTGATTGGTCATAGAATTTCTTCCAAAGAGCAAGTGCCTTTTAATTTCATGGGTGCAGTCACTGTCCTCAGTGATTCTGAAGCCCAGAAAAGAGAATCTGTCACTGTTTCCATTTTCCCCCATCTATTTGCCATGAAATGATGGCAGTGGATGCCATGACCTTAGTTTTTTGAATGTTGAATTTCCAGTCAGCTTTTTCAGTCTCCTCTTTCACCCTCATCAAGAGACTCTATAGTTCCTCTTCTCTTTCTGCCATTAGAGTGGTATCCTCTGCATATCTGAGGTTATTGATATTTCTCCCAGAAACTTTTGATTTCAGCTTGTGAATTGTCCAGCCCAGCATTTTGCATGATGTACTCTGTATATAACTTAAATTAGCAGGGTGTCAGTATATAGCCACGACATACTCGTTTCCTAATTTTGAACCAGTCCATTGTTCCATATCTGGTTCTAATTGTTTCTTCTTAACCTGCATACAGGTCATACTGTTCTTAATAAGGAACTGAAAGATATAGGTTCATATTAACTTTAGCTTAGGTTTTTCAAAGAAAGAATATCTCTGAGTTCCTATAGTGAAGGCTACCTTAGCTACAATGGATGAGCCTCTGTTTAGGCTTATTCTGAAGGAGATGCTTTGCAAGCTTTTTTCCTTCTTCTTATTCTTCTTCACAATATTTGATTTTTTAAATTAGTTTTTATTGGAGTGTAGTGGATGTACAATGTTGTATTAGTCTCTACAATGAGGTATCACCTCACACTGATCAGAATGGCTATCATCAAAAAAATCTACAAACAATAGCTATCTCCATGGCAGCAGTGGAGACAGAGACATAGAGAGTGGACTTGTGGATACAGAGGGAGAAGGAAAGGGTAGAAAAGTTTTGCAGAGATTATAGTTGAAAATTTCCCCAACATGGAAAAGGAAGTAATAAATCAAGTTCAAGAGGTACAAAGAGTCTCATACAGGATAAACCCATGGAGAAATATGCCAAGACACGTACTAATCAAACTAACAAAGACTAAACACAAAGAACGAATATTAGAAACAGCAAGGGAGAAGCAACAAGTAACATACAAGCGAAACCCCATATGCTTAACAGCTGATCTTTCAGCAGAAACTCTGCAGGTCAGAAGGGAATGGCAGGATATACTTAAAGTATTGAAAGGGAAAATTCTACAACCAAAAGGTTATTCTACCTGACAAGGATCTCATTCAAAACTGATGGAAAAATAAATGCTTTTTAGACAAGCAAAAGTTTAGAGAATTCAGTACGACCAAACCAGCTTTACAACAAATGTTAAAGAAATACAAGGGAAGAAAAAAGATCTACAAATCAACCCCAAACAATTAAGAAAATGACAATAGGAACATATATCAATAATTACTTTAAATGAACATGGATTAAGTGGTCCAACCAAAAGACACAGACTGGCTGAATGGATTCAAAAACAAGACCCATATACACGCTGTCTGTGAAATCCACTTCAGACCTAAAGACACATATAGACTGAAAGTGAGAGGATGGAAAAATATATTTCATGGGAAGCAAAAGAAAGCTGGAGTAACAATCCTCATATCAGACAAAATAAACCTTAAAATAAAGAATATTATAAGTGATAAGGAAAGATACTACATAATGATCAAGGGATCAATACAAGAGGAAGACAAACATTGTGAATATATATGCATCCAACATAGGAGGAATTTCTCTCGATACATAAGACAAACAAAAACAGACCTAAAAGGAGAAATTGACAGTAATACAGTAATAGTAGGAGACTTTAGCACCTCATTCACACCAATGTACACATCATCAAAACAGAAAATTAATAAGGAAACACAAGTCTTAAATGATATCTTAAAATGAGATAGATCTCATTCATATCTTCAGGACATTCCATTCAAAGGTAGAAGAATACACCTTCTTCCTGAATGCACATGAAACATTCTCCAGGATAGATGACATCTTGGGTCAAAAGTTAAACCTCAGTAAATTTAAGAAAATTGAAATTATATAAAGCATCTATTCCAACCACTATGTTATGAGGTTATATATCAATTAAAAGGAAAAAACTGTAAGAAACACAAGAAAATGGGGATTAAACAACACATTTCTAAATAACCAACAGGCCACTGAAGATATTAAAAGGGAAATGAAAAAAATTCTAGAAGCAAATGACAATGATATCATGATAATTAAAAACCTATGGGATACATCAAAAGCAGATCTAAGAGAGAAGTTTATAGCAATACAATTCTACCTCAAGAAACAAGAAAAACATTGAATAGACAACCTAACTCTACATCTAAAACAACTGGAAAAAGAACAACAACAACAAAAAAAATTAGTAGACAGAGAGAAATAATAAATTTCCAAGCAGAAATAAATGAAATGAAATGAAGGAAATAATAGTAAAGATTAATAAAACTAAAAGCTGGTTCTTTAAGAAGATAAACAAATTGACAAATCTTTAGCCAGACTCAACAAGAAGAAAGAGAGAAGAATAAAATTAAAAAAATTAGAAATGAAAAAGGAGAGGTTACAACAGAAAATGCAGAAATACAAAGGATTATCAATGCAAAGAAATAGAGGAAAATNGAGCCGACTCATTAGAGAAGCCCCTGACACTTGGAAAGGTTGAAGGAAAAAGGAGAAGAGGGTAGCAGAGGATAAGATGGTTAGATAACATCGCCATGAGTTTAAACAAACTCTGAGAGATAGTGAAGGACAGGAATGCCTGGGATGCTGCTGTCCATGGGGTCTCAAAGAGTCAGACGTGACTTAGTGACTGAACAACAAAATTGCAGAGCATCGCGTAAGCCTCAGGCAAATGATATAACAGCACTAACTGGTTGTGATAGTAAAACCATCCCAGAATCATGATTATTAGTAAAAACAAACAAAATGAAAACTATGCAGACTAATGACATAAACGTTATCAGAAGTGTCTACTCGCCTTTTAAACAGCAAAAAGAAAGCAATGCAGAAAACTTTAAACATAACCACTGATTCTGGAAAAGGCAGAAGAATGTTTTAGGTACTCATTCCTACACCAGGGTCATCTGCTTTTCTCCAACACTCAATCCTAATTAAAGGTAAATGAACACATCCAGTGACAGTAAACTGGTGCTTAGTTGGCCTCAATCTCTCAAGGGCCAGAGGAAGAACACCTACAACAGCAAGTAAAATGCGTGAGATTTGCTGAGCCTATGGAAAGACAGAATATGCAAAAGTGTAAAAAATTGTCTTTGAATGTGAAGTGGCAAGCTGCTTATTCCCATAACGATGAGGACTGTGTCTAAATTAATCCTGCCCCTGGCATGAACTGTAGAGAATCAGATACTTTTACAAGTGTGACTGTTACTGACATAGCTAAACTGATGCAACATCCAGGACAAAGGATTTAGGTTGAACAGTTTAAATAACTTGCACATTTTAGGATCTAAAATAGGAGTTGGTAATTTGTTTCCATAAGAGGAGAGATGGTAAATATTTTAGACTTTATGAGCCATATGCTACCACAACTACAGAAATCTGCTGTTGAAGTAGAACAGCAGCAACTGATCATACACAGAATAATGGGTGTGGCTGCACAGCTGCATGAACTATTAACAGCTCCTGCCCCAAGTACTAAACATCAGTTTACCTGAGCTGAGCCAAGTGTGGCTCTCAGGGAGTGAGAATGAAAGTGGTAGATGATGAGGATTATTGTCAAAGGGACAGGCTAAAATCTAGCTTTTGCTAATCAACATCTCTCCAGGAGAAAAACTTGCTGGCAATGCAAAGGAAGCATCAATACAAATTCTATAGGACTCCTTCCAACCAGACTACTGCACTCAGCCTCCACTCCATCCATAGTGATTTTACAACTTTCACGGCACGTAAAAATACAGGGAGTGTTCACCTAGCAAATGAAACGAGCTAGGTATCTCCTACACATTGGAAATGGAATACATTGCTTCTCACAGCAATGTTGAAATATTTCAATAAATTAAATAAAGTTGGATTCTGATCCATACACTAGATCAGTGGCTCTCAACTGGAGGTGATGTGGCAATGTATGCAGACAATTTGGGTTGTCATGACTGGAGAATGGTCACTACTGGCATCTTGTAGCTTGAGGCCAGGGATGATGCTGGACATCCAACATGTATGTGTGGTCAGCTCCCTACAAAAAAGGGCTCAGCATGTCAGTCACGCAGTTGTATCCAACTCTTTACGATCTCATGGCCTATAGCCTGCCAGGCCCCTCTGTCCATGGAATTCTCCAAGCAAGAATACTGGAGTGGGTAGCCATTCCCTTCTCCAGGGGATCTTCCCAACCAAGAGATCAAATCCAGGTCTTCTGCACTGCAAGCAGATTCTTTACCATATGAACCACCAGGGAAGCCAACAAAGGATTTTTCTGTTGTTCTTCTTTAGTCACTCAGTTGTGTCAGACTCTTCATGACCCCATGGACTGTAGCCACCAGGCTCCTGTGTCCATGGGGTTCTCCAGGCAGGAACATTGAAGGGAGTTGCTATTTACTGCTCCCAGGGATCTTCTGACCCAAGGATCGAACCCCCATCTGTTGCATTTCCTGCATTAGCAGGCGGATTCTTTACCAACTGTGCCACCTGGAAAACCCCAACAAAGGATTATCCAGCCCCAAATATTACCAAATCCAAACTTGCACCACTCGCAACATGGCAGGCAAATAAGTTGAGAGATGAGTTGTTAGGACAAGGAATGCAAGTTATTTGGAAAGCCAGCAGACTAAGAAGATGGTGGACTAGTGTCCCACAGAACCATCTTCACCAAGTTAGCATCCAGGCTTCTTTTATACTAAAAGGGGAGGATAAACTGTTGGTTGTTACAAACTTCTTGGTGCCAGAATCTTTTTTTCTTACAGCTGCCCAAGTAGGTTTGGTCGAGATGTTCCTATAAACCTCCAACATGGTGGATGTTACTCTGTTTTGAAATTTTTATCTCTGTATGAATGGAAATACCTCTAGAGATCAGAGCCTTGCAGATAGACTGTCCTCTATAATTCAGTCTACAAGCAATGTTTATAACTTGTAGCAAGAGCAATAGAATACAAAGGTTAAAGAGAAAGAAACAGATCCAATATGAAATCCTGTTACCCTGGAGGCTCAGTCAGTAAAGAATTTACCTGCAATGCAAGAGACTTGAGTTTGATTCCTACGCTAGGAAGACCCTCTGGAGGAGGGCATGGCAACCCACTCCAGTATTCTTCCCTGGAGAATCCCATAGACAGAGGAGCCTGGCGGACTACAGTCCTACAGTACATAGGGTCACAAAGAGTCAGACATGACTGAGTGACTAACACACACATTACTAAAATATCAATAGTACCAAGGTGGAGAACCTTTGTGCTGTTACTTTAATAAATTCCTCCTTTAGCAAACGTAATTATAAAAAACACAAAACACATTTTCTGGAGAAATGTTCGAGCTGTCACCACATAAAAAGTTGTAAGAGCAGAAGACTTCCAGATAATTTACTGACAGAATCCTCCTGAAAATATTTTGCTCTTTCATATTAATGCAAGAAATGTTAAAAAATCTCTTAATTTTAGATTTGAATGCAGTATCTTTCCGAACATAATTTGAGACAATTTTGCTTTGAATTTGGAGTGTTTTGTAGTGTAATTTTCTAACACTGACATTGGTTATAAATTTAGGTATATTTAGGTTTTGTGATATGTATGTGACATAGTCTGACATTGCATCAAGCTCAAATGATAATTTACCTGATTGATATTGAGAACTGGAACTTTAGAAGAGAGATGGTTTAAAGGACATGATAAAATAGGAGCAATACTCTTGTAGAATTGCAGAGGGATTAGTGGGGTCTTAGAACTGCCTAGAAACTGTATGCTTTTCTGTCAGGAAAGCAGGAGATAAGATATGGTTGAGGCTGGGCTGACACAATCAGGTCAAAATGTTCTGTTTCATTTTGATCTGTCTTAATATGGAGTTCCTTGGATGGAGCTAAACCTATATAACTCTCAGTCTGAGGAAAAGAAAAACACTCCAGCAGACTCATGGAGTTTCTCAATAACTAAACTTAGTATGTTAATCAAGGTTGGCTTAAAATGACCAGAAGCTGTTGAAATTTACAAAGATATGCAAATTACTCATTAACTATTGACATAAGAAGTAGGAACTAATCAATAAATTATCCCTTGAACAAAAATGAAATCAAACAAGCTGATTATTTGCAGCATTTAAAAGAAAATTCTTGCTATTAGGTAATTTTTTTTTTTTAAGTTTACTTTATCCCAAACTCCCAAACATCTAATCCCCTCCCCACTCCAACCACATTTCCCACTGGTAACCATAAGTTTCTTCTCTGTGAGTCTGTTTCTGTTTTATAGATCACTTCATTTTTATCTTTTTGCCTTTTTAAATATAAAGGTGGTTCTCATGGCAAGAATACTGAAGTGGGTTTCCATTCCCTCCTCCAGGATCATAAGGAAGACAGAGAGCTAAAGAATTGATTCTTTCTAACTATGGTGCTGGTCCCATTACTTCATGCGGAAACAGTGGCTGACTTTTTCTGGGTTCCAAAATCACTGCAGATGGTGATTGCAGCCATGAAATTAAAAGATGCTTACTCCTTGGAAGAAAAGTTATGACCAACCTAGACAGCATATTCAAAAGCAGAGACATTACTTTGCCAACAAAGGCCCGTCTAGTCAAGGCTATAGTTTTTCCAGTGGTCATGTATGGATGTGAGAGTTGGACCATAAAGAAAGCTGAGCACTGAAGAATTGATGCTTTTGAACTGTGGTGTTGGAGAAGACTCTTGAGAGTCCCTTGGACTGCAAGGAGATCCAACCAGTCCATCCCTAAGGAGATCAGTCCTGGGTGTTCATTGGAAGGAGTGATGCTGAAGCTGAAGCTCCAATCAGTTGGCCACCTGATGCAAAGAGCTGACTCATTGGAAAAGACCCTGGTGCTGGGAAGGATTTAGGGCAGGAGGAGAAGGGGACGACAGAAGATGAGATGGTTGGATGGCATCACCGACTTGATGGACATGGGTTTGGATGGACTCCGGGAGTTGGTGATGGACAGGGAGGCCTGGTGTGCTGCAGTTCATGGGGTCACAAGAGTCGGACATGACTGAGCGACTGAACTGAACTGAACTATGGTGCTGGAAAAGACTCTTGAGAGTCCTTTGGACAGTAAGGAGATCATACCAGTCAGTCCTAAAGGAAATCAATACTGAATACTCATTGGAAGGACTGATGCTGAAGCTGAAGCTCCAATACTTTGGCCACCTGATCTGAATAGATGATGTGAACAGGAACATTGGAAAAGACTCTGATTGAAGGCAAAAGAATAAGGCGACAGAGGATGAGATGGTTGGATGGCATCACTGACTTGGGCAAACTCTGGAAAATAGTGGGGGAGAGGGAAGCCTGGCATGCTGCAGTCCATGGGATCGCAGAGTCAGATACAACTTAGCAACTGAATAACTCATTTGTATCATGTATTTTTAGTGCCCATATATTGATAATATCTTATGATATTTGTCCTTCTTTGTTTGACTTATTTCGCTTAGTACAATTATCTCCATGTCTTGGATTGACATGTTACCACTGCTATACTAAATATAAAATGTCTTTCCACACACACAAAAAAGTTTACTTTAGAATAGCTTTCGATTAAACAAAAAATGGAAACATAGTACAGAGAGTCCCAGTATATCCCATATCTGTTTTCCCCTATTATTACTTAATTACGTTAGTACATTACATTAGTTAACAGTAGTTCTCTTTGGATGGTGATTGGAAGGGCACAAAATGAGACTTTGGGAGGTGTGTGATGTTCTATTTCTTGCTTAAATTATTGTTCCTTGAGTTTTTTCACTTTGTGATAAATGAGTTCGCTGTACACATTAACACTTTTTCAGTTTTGATATTTATTTTTTAAAGTTAAGTTAAGAAAGCAATTTTTCTTCAATAGAACTTTGCACACATGGAATGTAATCAGGGTCTGAATATCTTGAATATCCTACCTGTTTGCATATTCTTAGTAAGACCCTCTTGCCATAATCCCACCTGGAGTATTTTTTTTCCTTACTCTGTAAACTCCTTGAAATAGCACCATTAAAGATCTTTCTTTCTTCACCTATCTCAATGTGTTGCTATTTTTGTCTATAGGCTATAAAAGTTATGTTTCTAGTCATAGTTTCCTATTAACCAATCATTGCATATTGTTAAATGTCTTTGTGTTGAGCTCATTCATTTGAAAGGATTAATTTCACTTCACAGAATTAAAAATGGCCAAGGTTTGTTTAACTACGTTTCATGAGGCCATTAGGGCTTCCCTGGTGGCGCAGATGGTCAAGTATCTACCTGCAATGTAGGGGTTGATCCCCAAGTGAGGAAGAGCCCCTGGAGAAAGGAACGACAGCCCATTAGAGCATGCTTGTCTGGAGAACTCCATAGGCAGAGGGGTCTGTAGGGCTACAGTCCATGGGGTCGCAAAGAATCTCACTGAGAGACTAATACACACTTGAGACCATTAAAGGCACGTGTTATACATGCTGAAAAAATAGCTGCTGCTGTTCTTTCTGCTCATGTTGATGGGGAGAAGAGGAGCACAGGTTAAGCGCAAGGAGGTAGAAAGTCTTCCAAGGGCATGCCTGAGAATGTCTCTGGATGGCAGAAGCCACTGATCTTTCATTTTATTGCATCGGGAGTACAAGCCAAATGTTTGTTCAAATGCTAGAGAGCATGAAAAGGAGATTACTTAGAAATGGAAGAGAAAGGGTAGATATGAAGTGGTTTGCAGGGAAAGAAATGATGACAAAGAGATTTCTTTTTAAAATGTTTCATGGAATTTTACTATAAAAACCTCCATCACCTCTTCAAACAAAATATTCAGTAAAATATCCATTTTTATTATTGGCATTTTTTGATTGGATACATTTTTCACCAGCATAATGATCTCTGTTTCAAAGTCAAGAAGCTGGCAATAAAATATGCTTGTGAGCAGTGCCCAGGATCTTGGATATAACTACAAAGAAAGCAGTACAGAAATATTCCTTAAAATGCATCAAAATAAGAGGCCTAGATTTTAAATCCTAAATCAATTGCTTAGAAATTCTAGAACTCATTGGCTAGCCAACAGTAAATTATCTAGCTTTCAAAAGAAGGAAATAAAAGTTTTTTGCTTCTTCTTAGTTCATAGCCCTGTTTACAGAGTTCTTTATTCTATGAAATTTCCAAATTCCGCTTTAAAAATATTTTTATTTTCAACATCATCATGTTCAAAACTTACTTAAAACTAAAAATAAAACCTTAATGGGACCTTTTCTAGAAACCATGGGTTTAGGTTACCTATCAAAAGATACAGGGTGGTTCACTTGGCTTTTTCTGCATCTCTTATATTTCTCAATAATTCTGGGCAAACATTACAAATTCAGATTATTTTTTTCAATTAATTTCTAATTAAGCTCTCTTTTGTCTGATACAAATTTATCATTGTGAAAATTTAAAGACAAACTCCCTTAAACATTAAAATGCAGATTAATAAATTGTTGGCATATTTTAAGTTAGAGGTTTTTTTGGCTTACTGTGACCATGGATTCTTTGGGGAACCAAAACTTCTTTAGCCTCAGTTGAGAGCTTTTTATGATAAATCAAAGCTTACTGACCTTCGTTGAGCCTTCTTTCTTAGGAATGTGAATGATTTGGCAGTTTGAAATTAAGAGTTGTATCTATACATGTTTTAGTGATTATTATCATGTTTTCTGAGGTCTAAGATGACAGATAAATGTATTGCTACTTGGAAGCATTTTAATTTGTTCTTGTTTTCTTATTTTCAGAAGCAAACGTCTCACTGGAGACCTCGCAATATGTTAAATAATATGTATCCGCATTATCTTACTTAAGAATTTAATTAATTTATGAGTCAACCTTGCCATAATATTTACTGGCTTCTCTCATTTTAGTAGCAGGTCTAGAAAAAAAGAGAAGGCAATGGCAACCCACTCCAGTACTCTTGCCTGGAAAAATCCCATGGATGGAGGAGCCTGGTAGGCTTCAGTCCATGGGGTCGCACAGAGTGGGACACGACTGAAGCAACTTAGCAGCAGCAGCAGCTAGAAAAAAAGACAAATCCATATATTCCAGGAAATAAGAAACCGTTTGCTTAGAATGCATCAGGTTTTGCCTCAGTTCTTTAAATACAATAGTGAAAAATCAATAGTTATTATTTTAACCTATATTGAAAAAAAATAAAAATGCCACATGATTTTCTAATTTTAAAGTGTTTACTGGTCCTTTCTGGCCATCCTAGATCTATCCATAACTAAAGAGCCAGTCTGACCCATCTCCCCACTCCTGGGCAGCTGGCCACACTCATACAGTGTACTCAATATAGCCATCTTCCTGGTCTATGTCTTTTCTCTTTAACTAGAGGGCAACAACAATTTGTTTCTTATATCTGCTGTATCATCTACAATGTCTTGAATATTTTCTTCTGAGAAACGTACACAATAAAATGAATACTTTTCCATCTGTTCTGTGGCACAAATCTTCGTCTCTGATGACACCAAGATGATGTTATGCCATGTCTAAACGAGTCTCTACGTGTCAAGAAAATCCAGAGCCTGGGTGTGTGCATGCTTAGTCACTTCAGTCATGTTCAGCTCTTTGCAACTCTATGAACTATAGCCTGCCAGGCTCCTCTTCTATGGGATTCTCTAGGCAAGAATACTGGAGTGGGTTGCCATGCCCTCTTCTCATAGGGTCTAGTACCCCTGTACTAGACTTAAGATATGTTGCTTAAGATAGATCTCTTTTTAATTAATTCCACCCAAAAAGTGTTTATTGAACACCTACTGTATGCAGGACAAATGTAGATAGAGAATATAACTCACAGAAGTTTCAGCTTTCATAAAGTATTTCTAGTAGTAAGGAATGCATGTGAGAGTTGGACTATACAGAAAGCTGAGCACTGAAGAACTGATGCTTTTGAACTGTGGTGTTGGGGAAGAGTCCCTTGGACTACAAGGAGATCCAACCAGTCCATCCTAAAGGAGATCAGTCCTGAGTGTTCACTGGAAGGATTGATGTTGAAGCGGAAACTCCAATACTTTTGCCACCTGATGCGAAGAGCTGACTCATTTGAAAAGACCCTGATGCTAGGAAAGATTGATGGCAGAAAGAGATGACAGAGGATGAGATAGTTTGATGGCATCACTGACTCAATGGACATGAGTTTGGGTAAACATGAGTTGGCAATGGACAGGGAAGTCTGGCATGCTGTGGTTCATAGGGTCACAAAGAATTGGACATGACTGAGTGACTGAACTGAACTGAAAGCTTACATACTAGTTGGAAGCAGATAATAAGTAGGAAGATAAGTGTGTGTGTGTGTGTGTCTGTGCCTGTGTGTGACTCTGAATATGAAAGTGCAGGCATAAAATTTTAGTATATCTGAGAGGAAAGCATTCTGGGAAGCAAGGGCAAAGGTTCTGAGTGAAGGGTGTGAAGGCAGAGCAAGGAAGACATTACAGAGTTAATAGGGAGCCAGGGACGTCAGTCCTTAGAAAGTGTTAGATTATAATAAGAAGCCATTGGAAAATCTTGAGCAAAGAGGACATGCTCTCTAATTCTGCGAGATTCTATACTCCACTTTTCTTCCTTTTGTCCATTTTTGCACATCCTAAAATAGTATCGATTTATAAGCAATATATGATGACAATCTGTCTATTCATATCATGTTTCATATATGTATAACTGAGAATAACCTTATTCACATGTAGGAATAAGAAAACTTCCTATTACATGATCACTGCCCAGATTTAGAAACTAATCTCTAGATAACTGAAGGCTTTGAGTTTACACAGGCTTACATCAATGTCTTTTGTTGTTGTTCATTCACTCAGTTGTGTTCGACTCTGTGCAACCCCTTGGACTGCAGCGTGCCAGGCTTCCCTGTCCTTCACTCTCTCCCGGAGTCTGCTCAAACTCATGTTCAGTGAGTTAGGGATGTCACCCTACTAGCTCATCTTCTGTCACCGCCCCCCCCCTCCTGCCCTCAATCTTTTCATTCATCAGGGATTTTTTAAGTAATTTGGCTCATCACGTCAGGTAGACAAATTATTGGAGCTTCAGCTTCAGCATCAGTCCTTCCAATGAATATTCAGGGTTGATTTCTTTTAGGATTGGCTGGTTTTATCTCTTTGCAGTCCAAGGGACAAGAGTCTTCTCCAACATCAAATTCAAAAGCATCAGTTCTTCAGTGCTCAGCCTTTTTTAAGATTCAACTCTCACATTTGTACATGACTACTGGAAAAACACGTAAAAACATGCTATTTTAAATTAATGTATGGTTGATTTACACTATTATACTAATTTCAGATATACAGAAACATGTTAATATTTAAACAGAAATATTTCCAGAGACATTTTGAAAGTAAGTAAGTGGTTTTTTAAAATTATTTTTCTTATCTGCATACTCCTTTTCCATGCATATTTTAAAATTTAAAAACAGAAAGCAATCTTGTCTAAAATATATTTTAATGTATGTGTCTTCAGCATCTAATCAGGGCCTAAGTGAATCATTCTCACAGTTGTGTAATTATCAGAAAAACAAAGCAACCAAAAACAAAACAAAAAATCCACAAAACCCAAAGAAACATTTTATTATAGGATTAGGAATTATATTTACCTATTGCAATATTTTCTTTGTTTACAAATTTTAAATATTTTTTCATTGTGAGAGAAATTACTAAGCAAAAATAAAGCCTTAAGTTTTCAAGATGTATTATTCCAAGGCTGATTTTTCATTCACAAATATGATCCTCATATAGGTAATCAATGAATTAATAAATTTACACAAGTTGTGTTATAAACTAAAAGAAGCTTTTTGTTTAACCTATTTGGAAATGTTCCCATCACTTTATTCTGACTGTATCTTACTAGTTTGTGGGAAAATTTTACCTGTTTCCATATGGTTCTCAGGTGGTTGTCGATAGAAAAGTAGGTGTGACCTAACCTGAAACAATCATCTATTTCCATAAACATCATGTTTAGTACAAGTGTCACTAAGCAACTCAAACTAAAGTAATTGAAATTCCTTATTTGAATTGCCTGCATTCTTTGCAGAGGTGTAGCTTTATTTTCTTTTCTCTTTGGGAGCTTAAATTGTATAATTCTGGAGTAATCTGCTTGGCAGAAGGAAACAGTGAGAGCAAGAGAAATCAGTACAGATGAGAAGATTTACAGACACATATAAAAAAGTCAAAGAACAGAGAAGGAGACAGACAGACGGCGAGAGAGAAATACAGAAGAAAAGAAAGACATTTATTTTCTCAGTTCTAACCTATTCTACTGTCTCCCTCGGCTACATATACAAATAAAACTCTTTGTATTTAAAGAAATTTGAGAAGAATTTCTGTTATCTACAACCAAAAGAAAGCTGAGATCAAAATTAATACTAGAAGAGTTATGGGAAAAAGAAGATGCTAAAATGGAAAACTGGCTGAAGCTGAGGTGGAC
>SJYA01000064.1:384574-404262 GCA_006410615.1 Neotragus moschatus | reverse complement strand
GGGATGATCCGGAGGGATGGTGAGGGGAGGGAGGGGGGAGGGGGAGGCGGGATTGGGAACTCAGGTACACCTGTGGCTGATTCATGTCAATGAATGGCAAAATGAATACAGTATTGTAAAGCAAAACAAACTAAAAAAATAAACATTTAAACTTAAAAAAAAAAAAAGAAAAGTCACTTGTCAAATCTTTGAGTTTCATGTGCTTACTGAGGCTGGAGATATGGGAGACTTGCTGGGAAATATCCGAATTCTAGGAATAGATTTAAATCCTTTCCTTCAGCAAGGTCCTAAATAAATGCCTCAAGATTTTATGTAAACTGGCTCATTCAAAATTAGAAATGGCATAGTCATTTTGAGTTTAAAAGATGGGTATGGTCAGCCCAGAGATAGTTTCTGAAATTTTCTAGACAAAAAGTGAATGATGATAGCTTTTAATTTGTCTTAGATTGAAAGTCTTTAACATGTAGACGTCAAGCCATACAAGGTTTTGTTTCTGCTGTATGGAGATAGTTTCTCTGAAAGGGTTGAGAGGGAGCTTATGCTATTTGTTGCCCAGTTCCAACCTCTAGTTTTTAGTCCTTGAATTTATTTTTAGCTATTTCATTATTCTTCCCTGTCATGTTCATAACAAAATTCCATTTTTTCTTAACTTAAGCTGAGCAATATTTCATTGCTCACATTCAGAAGTGACTAAAGTAAGGTAAGATGTTATTATAGCTAATGAGTGCTTTATAGTTTGATAAATGCCTTACATAGAGCTGCTGCTGCTGTTGCTAAGTCGCTTCAGTCGTGTCCGACTCTGTGCGACCCCATGGACGGCAGCCCACTAGGCTCCTCTGTCCCTGGGATTCTCCAGGCAAGAACACTGGAGTGGGTTGCCATTTCCTTCTCCAATGCAGGAAAGTGAAAAATGAAGGTGAAGTCACTCAGCCATGCCTGACTCTTTGCGACCCCATGGACTGCAGCCTACCAGGCTCCTCCGTCCATAGGATTTTCTAGGCAAGGGTACTAGAGTGAGTTGTCATTGCCTTCTCCGTACATAGAGCTAGTCATAGAAAATTAATTCTGAGATTCCTCAGAGATCATTGAGACCAATGTCCTCTTAGATATAGTTGAGTAAATTGACCTTAGAGATGGTCCGTTAGCTTGTGATTTCAAAAAGAGTCCATCTAGCTATATTGGATAAGTGAAAGTGAAGTCGCTCAGTCATGTCCGACTCTTTGCAACCCCGTGGACTGTAGCCTACCAGGCTTCTCCGTCCATGGATTATCCAGGCAAGAATACCGGAGTGAGTTGCCATTTCCTTCTCCAGGAGATCTTCCTGACCCAGGGAATGAACTGGGGTCTCCTGCATTGTAGGCAGACGCTTTACCATCTGAGCCACCAGGGATGTCTGCTAATACCTAATGTGGCATTAGAAGGAGAAATTTGGAGGAGTGAAATACAAATCCATGGTCCAGACTATAATAAAGTCTGAGAACTGATTCTTTCTTTCTCTCTTTCTTTTTTTAATATTCAATGCTGTTATGTGATTTGATCCTTATGGAAGTCCCTAAAGTGTCATGATCTAGACTACCTCACACCTTCTACAGAAGAGAGGAGATGAGAAGCAGGCTGTGTAACCTAACAATAGCACACATTTCCTGCTCTGGGCATCCATGCTCTTCCCTCACCTTCTCTCTGTAACCACCAAACTGAACCCTCCAAACAAGGCTATGATTGGTTCCCTTAAGACCCACCAGAGGGAACATACTAGGCAAACATTCCTTTAGGCTTTCATGGCAAAGTCGGCCCAAACAAAGTAAGGATCATGAGCGAGGAGAAAGATAATAAGGTCAGCCTAAGGAGAAGACATCGTGGAAAAGGCTACTCTGGAGGTAGGAGGAGAGTCTGCTGCTGATGGTGGCTAAGGAGAAGCTGGCCCTAGAACTCTTGAGAAGTAAGAACATCATGACTTAGATTCTGTGAAAACCCAGTTGGCTAAGGGAAGAGCTAGTAGGCTAGGTGGAGAGCGAGTCATGGTTGGAGGGCAGGAGAGCAGGGGGCAGTGAGGAGCTCTGCTGAGAATGGTGGACATGATGGTTCTGCCCTGGAACTGGGGGTCACAGTGGGGTTAGGGGGTGGCCATAAGTGGGTCTGAGGAACTGTGATCAGGTCAGTTCACAAGAGACTGTAACAGAGTCTCTCGGCCCCATTAAATGTCTAAGAGGGTCCTAAGGGGTTTATAAAAAGGTATGCTAGGATGGAGGACCCATGCCAGAACCCCTGAAGAGATTGGAGGGCTGAAACAGTGCCTGTGGAAGAAACCATATGTGGGGTCTAGTGGGAACCTGGTGGGCAGCTATCGGTTGTCTGGGAGGCTGGGAGCCTGACCTCTTCACAGGGTATCTCTGCTGGGGTGGGGCAAGGCAGCACCACAGGAGCCAAAGAGAAAGACTGAGACGTAGGCATGGCGAGGCAGTAGGATCGCTGAGCAGCTTGGTCGTGTCTTACCTCGGGGTCCACCAGGCGGCCATCACAGCACCCTCCTCTTCAGAGGAAGCCGTCTGGGAACTTATAAACCAAAGGCAGATCAAATTAACAAACTAAAATGTCCATATATTAATTTAAAATGGGAGATGAAGGTTGACTGTGACAGTCATCTAAGAAGGTACTCAATTGCCTGTGTATTCATTGGTCATACATAAATATTACCTAATTCTTTGCTGAGAGAGGCTTTATGCAATGACAGCCCAGTGGCAACAAGCATACTGAGTACCCAGGCCTTGGTTCCTACATACTGTTGTCTGCTAAATACATCAGATATGGCTGATTCTGGGATTGAGTCTGGGAAATACAAGGTGAGCCTGGAGTGCCTTGTGGTTATAGAAAGTAAAAAAAAAAAAAAAAGCTCTCAAAAAAGAGGGAGGTGGATAATTGCCAAAAGGACAAAGGAGCAACTTGAAAAATCCCAGTAGTCAAAGCAACATAAAATGTAAGCAATAAAATAGATAATGTAGTGTGTGCCTGCATGCTCAGTTGCTTCAGTTGTGTCCAACTCTTTGCAGCCCTATGGACTGTAGCCCACCAGCCTTTCTGTCCATGGGATTCTCCAGGCAAGAATACTGGAGTGGGTTGCCATGCCCAGGGACCAAATCCAAGTCTCCTGCATCTCCTGTGGTTTCTTTACCACAGAGCCATGGGGGGAAGCCCAGGTAATGAGGTACTGGATTATAAACCAAAGTATAAAATAAACATTCATGACTCCATATTGATATAAATAAATGACTGATAAGTAAACAGGGAGAAGAATCAAATCTTTCTTGAAGAATGTATCCAAAGAATTCATGTAGGTTCTTTCTCTTACATGTAGTTGAACTTTATTCCCATCCCACTTCCTAAACTTCAGGGTAGGCTAGACGTAATCACTTGCCTCCAAAACAGAGTAGGGAATAGGAAGAAGAACTATTTTTCAGTGCAGAAACCTGGCAAATGGTACCTTAATCAAGTGATAAAAATTAACATTGTTATTGATTTCATGTGGATATCATGTAAGAGTGCTTACACCTCACCTGGTTGGCATTGAAAAAAAAATAGAGCCTATTTTCAGGGTAGTAATAAAGGCAAAGTTGTGGACTTGTGAACACGCAAGATGGGGGACCAAGGAGAGGAAGATGAATTGAGAGAATAGCATTGACGTATAGGCTTGATTATGTGTAAAATAGACAGTAGGAGGCTGCTGTGTAACTGACTCTGTCATGGCCTAGAGGGGTGGAATGAAAGGGTGGGAGGGAGGCTCAAGAGGAAGAGAGCTTGTGTATATTGATGCAAGACACAGTACAGCAGAAACAAACATTATAAAGCAATCATATTTCAACTAAAAAGAAACAAACAGAACACTGGTCTAATCATGAGAAAAACACAAAAACACCTCAGCTGGGAGGACACTGTGTGGCATATCTGGTGAATACTCCTCAAAAAGTTCATGGGAAAAAAAAAAAATGGAGAAACAATCATAGACCAGAGAGAGATTAAGAAGACTTGGCAATTAAATGCTCCTGCTGCTGCTGCTGCTGCCAAGTCGCTTCAGTCATGTCCGACTCTGTGTGACCCCATAGACGGCAGCCCACCAGGCTCCCCCATCCCTGGGATTCTCCAGGCCAAGAATACTGGAGTGTGTTGCTATTTCCTTCTCCAATGGATGAAAGTGAAAAGTGAAAGTAAAGTCGCTCAGTCACGTCCGACTCTTCGCGACCCCATGGACTGCAACCTACCAGGCTCCTCCGTCCATGGGATTTTCTGGGTGAAATCCAAATAAACTCTAGAGTTTAGTTAAGAAGTGAACAGTCACGTGCCAATGTCAGTGTCTTCGTTTTGACAAATGTACAATAATAATGCAAAATGTTAACCACTGGACCACTGGGGAAATTGGCTGAGGGGATATACAGGAAAACACTCTGCATGATCTTTGTAAATTTTATGTAAACTTAAAATTATTCCAGAATAAATGCTCATTAAAAAAATAGTAGTATGTTGAATATTCTTAACAAATAGTTTCATTAATCTATGAACTGTCCTTTTTGACCATACGTTTTGTTAAATGTGATTGGCTTTGGATAAAAATACATGGGAAACACCTCAATATGCTCTTCTCTTTAGCTGCTTATTTTTCTGACACTACATAGAGTGTGCCAAACCCCTCCTGTCATCCCTTATTGTGGTCACAAGTCAACAATATGATCTGAAATTAGTATTGAATAGAAAGAGACAAGGGGGGCATTGGCATTTCTATTTTCATAAATGGTAGCAGATGGAGAGTCAGGAGGTCTTTCCAGCCACAGCCAGTGGGTGGTTTCAGAGTTTGCTTCCCAGTGTGCTCTCTTTTGAATGATGGTGGCAAATTACATATGACTTTATTAAGCACCTTTCACTTTTCAGAAGAAAACTGCTTTTCATTAAATGTAATATAATAATAGTTATATTCATAATGACACAACCATTCATCATAAGAACCATATTTTTTTTTCTAGTTACTGTAGAAATCGCCTTAGATTATGTGTTGAGCCTGTTGCAAAGTGCCAGTGCAACGTAAATTGTCTCCAGTATGATTTTTTTCCAACTTAAGTGCAAAGTAAAAATAAAATCTTAGAACTCTAAAGCTCAAATCACCATCTAGAAGAAATTTAGAGTAAAAACATTAATTAGAAATGTCTTCTATGAAGAATTTAGAGTTGAAAATAGAGGGTAAGAGCTGCTTCTGAAATATGTTTGAACCTGTGAACTTAAGCAGGTTTGTGAGGTAAAGAGATTCAACCTATAATTTTTATAAAAATCCAAGTAATATTAATAGCATTAGTACATGCATGCTAAGTCACTTCAGTCATGTCCTACTCTTTGCAACCCTATGGACTGTTGTCCTCCAGACTCCTCAGTCCATGGAATTCTCCAAGCAAGAATACTGGAGTGAGTTGCCATGCCCTTCTCCAGGGACTCTTCCCATCCAAGGATCAAACCAGCATCTCTTACATCTCCTGCATTGGCAGGTGGGTTCTTTACCACTAGCGCCACCTGGGAAACCCAATAGCACTGCTACTTGGAGTAAAATCAAGTCTTGGTAGTAAAACTATTACAAAACTTATGCAGTATTCTTAACTCTTAAAAATTGTGCTGCTGTTATTTTACTTATCTTTACGATGCTTTGCAGAATGTTCTCTGAAGAACCTGAAATATGTTACATTAGGTGATCTCTGAGAATTGAGTCATTAGAATTATTTGTGCATTCTGTTGCTTAAACAGATGCTGCTAGGAAAAATCAATTAAACATGTAAGCAAAATAAGCTGGGTTTTTAATCTTTTCTTCTGCTCTGTGTATGTTCTGTTTTTTTTTTTCAGTAGTAAACAAGTAGATCTTTTGTAATAAAAGTTAGTAAAAATTACTTAATACACAAAGTTCAATGACTTCCATCACTTACCTGATTAAATAGTAAGAGACATAAACACCTCTCACCAATGCTTGCACTTAGCTATAATTTAGAAGATTTGAGGGACTCCCAGATTAATCCAAACCTCCAAATTATTTGGAAAAAAAGATATACTATATCACTAAAAAGAAGCAACGCAGTTTGACTGTACTGTATCCCTCCATTCTGTTATTTTCTGGAGCCAGATTTGTTGCTAGGACTTTTTGTTTCCAACAAAGTTTTACTATTGTTGATAACAGAAACTATTTCTTTTTAACTCTAAATAAAGTCAGAGCAATCCTTGTCTAAAAATCACAGGAAACTCAATCTATGAATATCCCATAGTCAGACATGACTGAGCGACTTCACTTCCTTCCTTCCTTTATGACCTCCAATGTAATTTGTGCAAACTAGAACTCATCATTTACAAATTTTCTCAAAAGTTACAAATGTATAAACAACACTGCTTTTATTCCATTATTTAAATGTGAGAAATCCTGGAGAACCTTTTCCTTTTTCCTCAATTTTTTTAAAAAAATCATTCAAGTTGCCTATTTATTTTCTGAAATCTCTTTTGGAATCACAGCTTCTCTGCCATTCTGTCCACAACCACGTCATCAAGGAATTGAGCTTTTCTTTTCTGTACCATAGATTGATCCTCCTACTCTAAATCTGCCTACTGAGATGGGCTATTTAGATCGCTGAGATTGTCACCCTGCAAGGATCCTTATTGTTTACTGTGCTAGAACTGAGGGCATCAGCCAGGATTTCACGATAATCACACTCACCTTTACTTATATGCTTAACTTACTTTCCATTCAGTCAGATGTTTTTCTATGTTTCCTAAACATATTACACTTTCTCCAGTTTTCACCAACTGCCTGACTCTTTCTAGAAACTTTTCTTATCTTTCTTTTATCTAAATGCTCATCAGTTCATTTCAGTCACTCAGTCGTGTCCGACTCTTTGCGACCCCATGAATCGCAGCACGCCAGGCCTCCTTGTCCATCACCAACTCCCAGAGTTCACTGAGACTCACGTCCATCGAGTCAGTGATGCCATCCAGCCATGTCATCCTCTGTGGTCCCTTNGTTCACGTATTGCTGAAGCCTGGCTTGGAGAATTTTGAGCATTACTTTACTAACATATGAGATGAGTGAAATTGTGTGGTAGTTTGAGCATTCTTTGGCATTGCCTTTCTTTGGGATTGGAATGAAAACTGACCTTTTCCAGTCCTGTGGCCACTGCTGAGTTTTCCAAATTTGCTGGCATATTGAGTGCAGCACTTTCACAGCATCATCTTTTAGGATTTGGAATAGCTCAACTGGAATTCCATCACCTCCACTAGCTTTGTTCATAGTGATGCTTTCTAAGGCCCATTTGACTTCACATTCCAGGATGTCTGGCTCTAAATGAGTTATCACACCATCATGATTATCCAGGTCATGAAGAAATGCTCATATCAAAGCTTTATCCTTTCAATCTGCCCACTGAGTTGTCTTTGATCCACTACACTTACAATCAGCAGGATGCAATTTGCCATTACTTAATGATTGCTATTTATGTACTATTAAAATTTTATCTTTGAATGGATTATGAATACTTGGGTAGTTTAGTTAATGTTAGTCGCTCAGTCGTGCCTGACTCTTTGCGACCCCATGGACTGCAGCCCACCAGGCTCCTCTGTCCATGAGATTTTCCAGGCAAGGATACTGGAGTGGGTTGCCATTTCTTTCTCCAGGGGATCTTCCCAACCCAAGGATCAAATCCGGGTCTCCTGCACTGCAGGCAGATTCTTTACTGACTGAGTTTTACTTCCCTTTACAAGGGAAGCCCCAAGCCCATGTCTTGTATCCTGTTGTCTCTCTCACAGTGCTAATATAGGGCTAAGAGCAATAAATATTTGGCTGAGCAGAAAAGCTATTTTAGTGCCTCAGGGAGTTTTATAATTTATGAGTGAGAGCAGACATAGTTTCTTTCAAATTTTCATTTGAGATGCAGTCAAAGAATGGTGAAGATGAAGATAAAAAGAAATCAATGCCAGTCTGAGTAATTCTCCTTTCAGGTTAACCTATCAAAATAAGGACCTTGTTGTGGTGTGTACCTGAAAGCTGCAAGAATATACAATGGGACAAAAAGTTCTTTGGTTTTCACCCAGGCATGTTGTTGGGATTTCCCAAGTGGTACTACCGGTAAAGAACCTTCCTGCCAAAGCAGGTTGATATAAGAGATGAGGGTTTGATCTCTGGATTGGGAAGATCCCCTGGAGACCTACTCCTGTACTCATACCTAGAGAATCCTATGGACAGAGGAGTCTTGAAGGCTGTAATCCATAGTGTTGCAGAGAACTGGACATGACTGAAGCTACTGAGCCCACCAAACTTGTAAGTTCAGACAAGCAAGCATTTGGTTAGTACCTCATTTTCATAGTGAATGTTTTCATTTTATAAAGTGCTTTCAGTTCAGTTCAGTTCAGTTCAGTCGCTCAGTTGTGTCCGACTCTTTGCGACCCCATGAATTGCAACACGCCAGGCCTCCCTGTCCATCACCAACTCCCGGAGTTCACTCAGACTCACATCCATTGAGTCAGTGATGCCATCCAGCCATGTCATCCTCGGTGTCCCCTTCTCCTCCTGCCCCAAATCCCTCCCAGCATCAGAGTCTTTTCTAATGAGTCAACTCTTCTCATGAGGTGGCCAAAGTACTGGAGTTTCAGTTTTAGCATCATTCCTTCCAAAGAAATCCCAGGGCTGATCTCCTTCAGAATGGACTGGTTGGATCTCCTTGCAGTCCAAGGGATTGTCAAGAGTCTTCTCCAACACCACAGTTCAAAAGCATTGATTCTTCGGCGCTCAGCCTTCTTCACAGTCCAGTTCTCACATCCATACATGACCACTGGAAAAACCATAGCCTTAAATATGCAATTATCACAAGATGCAGTTAGGTAAGAATTTCCCATTCTACTCTCAGAAATTGGTTCAAAGCAACAGAAATAAGAAGAAAACATGTAAAATCTGTAAAAAAGCTAAACATGTATCAAGGAAACTCAACACAACAAATGTATATCGGAAATGCTAAGTCACAAAATGGCTACTGAAATCGATGAAGAAAAGAAACAATAGTGCAGGAAGATGCTAACAGAGGGTACCTACCACTGCAGATATCAATTTTAAAAAGCCTCTTAACCTATGTTAGCTTAAAAGTGGTATTTCTCTGTATATATTCAATACTTGTAAGAGGTCCTGTGCTTGAGTTAATTTCAAAGACAAGACAAGAAAATGAACTGCAACAAGAAAACATTTAAGATATATATGCAGGAAACCTCCTGTTACTGAGCCTGTCAGGGACCAGAGAGATTGAATTTTAGTAACACTATAGCTGTCAATCTCAGCTGATTGGGGTTAGGAGGCTAAAAGGGTTAATAATGGCCTAGGGAATTCATTTGCATGAACAACCCTGAGGTAGTAGGCAGATACTTGCTTGCTTTGTAATAGGGTCCTAGCCCTTGCCTACATAAAAGTTTTGTAAATATGTGTTCCAGGAGAAAAATTCTTACATTAGCTGGAATAAAGTGAATAAAAAGGAGCTCGAACAAAAGGAACACAAAGGGAAGAAAAGATATAAGAATTTAAAATATACAGGATTATAGAAAACTGAGAAATATGTAATTCAAAGAAACAGAATTCAAATATGCACAGTTTGTATCACAGAAAGAAAATAAATGAAATAATGTAACAGAAAAAAAAACTCAAATAAAGTTGAGAGAATTACCAAGGAATCAAAGAAGAACAGATCTGCATATTGATCCTGGAAATCTAAAAAGATAATTCATGAGGAAAATTGCTTGTAGACAGGCTGAAAAAAATAAAAATAAAACTTCTAGAGAAAAAATAGTCAGACTAGTTTCATATTTCTCCAGCACACAAGACTAGAAAATGGTGGAACAATGCCAAGAATAACGCATGGAAATAAATATTCACAAAGCCAATGTATGTGTGTATTTAAAAGCAGTGAGAAGCATTTTGATTACACGGGGACTCAGGGAATATTGTTTTCAGAAAGCTATCTTGTAGAAACCACTTACAAACCAACTTTAAACAACCAAGATATGAACTGAGAACAACAGAAAATAGATCATGCACAGTATTAAACACCAATAAACCAAATAACTGCATTTACATAAAATAGTACCAGTATGTAAACCTGACACAACAAAAATGATATAAAATAATAGTATTCAGGGGTTGTTAATTATTATTAACTAATTATTATTAGTAGCTAAAGTCAAAGGAGAAAAGGAAAGATATACCCATTTGACACCAGAAGTCCAAAGACTAGCAAGGAGAGATAAGAAAGCCTTCCTTAGTGATCAATGCAAAGAAATAGAGGAAAACAATAGAATGGGAAAGATTAGAGATCTATTCCAGAAAAATAGAGATACCAAGGGAACATTTCATGCAAAGATGGGCACAATAAAATGATATGGACCAAAGTGGTATGGACAGAAGTGGCATGGATTAACAGAAGTAGAAGATATTAAGAGGTGGCAAGAATACATAGAAGAACTATACAAAAAAAGATCTTCATGACTCAGATAACCAATATGGTGTGATCACTCACCTAGAGCCAGACATTCTGGAATGTGAAGTCAAGTGGGCCTTAGGAAGCATCACTACGAATAAAGCTAGTGGAGATGATGGAATTCCAATTGAGCTATTTCAAATCCTAAAAGATGATACTGTGAAAGTGTTACACTCAATATGCCAGCAAATTTGGAAAACTCAGCAGTGGCCACAGGATTGGAAAATGTCTGTTTTCATTCCAATCCCTAAGAAAGGCAAAGCTAAAGAAGATTTAAACTACGGTAAAATTGCACTCATCTCACATGCTAGCAAAGAAATGCTCAAAATCCTCCAAGCCAGGCTTCAATAGTATGTGAACTGTGAACTTCCAGATATTCCAGCTGGATTTAGAAAAAGCAAATGAATCAGAGATCAAATTACAAACATTCGTTGGATCACTGAAAAAGCTAAAGAGTTCCAAAAAATCATCTACTTCTGCTTTATTGACTATATCAAAGCCTTTGACTTAGTGGATTACAACAAACTGTGGAAATTTCTTTAAATGTTGGGAATACCAGACCACCTTTCCTGTCCCCTGAGAAACCTGTATGCATGTCAAGAAGCAACAATTAGAGCTGGACATGGAACAACAGGCTGGTTCCAAATCGGGAAAGGAGTCAAGGCTGTATATTGTCACCCTGCTTATTTAACTTATATGCAGAGTACATCATGTGAAATTCTGGGCTGGATGAACCACAGGCTGGAATCAAGATTGCCAGAAGAATCATCAGTAGCTTCAGATACACAGATGACACTACCCTTATGGCAGAAAGCAGAGAACTAAAGAACTTCTTGATGAAAGTGAAAGAGGAGAGTGAAAAAGTTGGCTTAAAACTCAACATTCAGAAAATGAAGATCATGGCCTCCAGTCACATTACTTCATGACAAATAGATGGGGAAACAATGGAAAGAGTGAGAGACTTTATTTTGGGGGGCTCCAAAATCACTGCAGATGATGACTGCAGCCATGAAATTAAAAGATGCTTGCTCCTTGGAAAAAAAGCTATGACTAACCTAGACAGCATATTAAAAAGCAGAGATATTACTCTGCCAGCAAAGGTCCATCTAGTCAAGGCTATGGTTTTTCCAGTAATCATGAGTGTATGTGAGAGTTGGACTATAATGAAAACTGAACACTAAAAGATTGATGCTTTTGAACTGTGGTGTTGGAGAAGACTCTTGAGAGTCCCTTGGACTGCAAGGAGATCCAACAAGTCAATCATAAAGGAAATCAGTCCTGAATATTCATTGGAAAGACTGATGCTGAAGCCGAAACTCCAATACTTTGCCCATCTGATGTGAAGAACTGACTCATTGGAAAGACCCTGATGCTGGGAAAGATTGAAGGCAGGAGGTAAAGGGGACAACAGAGGATGAGATGGCTGGATGTCATCACCAATTCGATGGAGATATGTTGTAGTAAGCTCCAGAGTTGGTGGCTCAGACAGTAAAGTGTCTGCCTGCAATGTGGGAGAGCCTGGTTTGATCCCTGGGTCAGAAAGATCCCCTTGAGAAGGATATGGCAACCCATTCCAGTACTCTTTCCTGGAAAATTCCATGGATTGGAGAAGAGTTGAACATGATCGAGCGATTTCACTTTCACTTTCTTTCCAGAGTTGTTGATGGACAGGGAAGCCTGGCGTGCTACAGTCCATGGAGTTGCAAAGAGTTGGACACAACTGTGAGATTGAACTGAACCGAACTGGTTCAGTGGGAAAAAGTAAAGTAACTATACTCTAATAAAAATAAATAATAGTAAGAAAATGGAATGAGGATATCATGGGTACTGTAATCTCTAAATTTCTCATGTTAAAGCTAAGAATCCAAAGAGATAATTTATTATTTCTAATTAAATAGCAAAATCATAAAGTCAAAAGTAAGTAACAAAATCAACTAATGTTAAGTGGTGAAAAAAGAAAAGAGAAGATTAAGAGAGAATAAATGTGTAATTTCACCATTGCTTCTGGTAGAGAGTCAATAAACATGGCATAAAATGCAGATGAACTAACTTGTTATTGAAAAAATAATTATTCAGGTTTGAAAAGGAAGGGAATTCTGACATATGCTACAACATGGATGAACTTTGAATACAATATGCTAAGTGAAATAGGCCAGTCATAAAAGGATCAGTATCACATCATTCTACTTACACGAGGTAACTTAGAGTAGTCAAATTCATAGACCAGAATAGTGTTTGCCAGGGACTAGAGTTAGGTGGGAAAGGAAGCTGTTGTTCCATGGCCAGATTTTCAATTTAGGGAGATGAAGAAGATTTTGGAGATGGATGGTATGATTACACAATATGATTACAGTTAATACATTTTTAACATGGTTAAAATGATCAATTTTATGTTTTTGCTAAGCAACTTCAGTTATGTCTAACTCTTTGCAAACCTATGTTCTGTAGCCCACTAGCTCCTCTGTCCATGCAAGAATACTGGTGTGGGTTGCATGCCTTCCTTTAGGGCATCTTCCTGGCTCAGGAATCGGACCTGTGTCTCTTGTGTCTCCTGCATTGGCAGGAAGATTCTTTTCCACTAGTGCCATCTGGGAAGCCCTTTGTATATTCTACCACAATTAAAAATAAATAAGTAATAAACTAGAGTATTTACCATGAAGTTAATGAAACTTAAGCTGCGAGGTTTCTCTTTTGTATAGATACTTTCTACATTTTGTTGTGACTCATTTCCTAATTCTTAAAAAAAAAAAAGGAAAATTGCATGCCTGGTTATTTTCTTCCATTACTTTCCTTTTCTTGAAAAAAATCTTTCAAATTTTATAACCTTTAGGTCCCACAAAACCGGGATCCACTCCTGATTTTAAAGATAGATATCAGAAAGATAACACAAAAAGCACACACATGCACATATACACACAGCAAAAACAGCAAGCAAATGAGTCATTAAATACATAATGAGATGGTTTGAAAATGTATGACCCAGGGAGATTGAAAGTATAACGATAGGAAATGTGAAGCAGACAAATGTAAGCCAAAAATAAATCAGAGAACTTCCATGGTGGTCCAGTGGTAAAGAATCCACCTGCTAATGCAGGGGACATGGGTTCAATCCCTGGTCCAGGAAGATCCCACATATCACGAGGCAACTAAGCTGGTGTGCCACAACTACTGAGCCCATGCTCCACAACAAGAGGGTAGCCCTCACTAGCCACAAGTAGAGAAAGGCTGCAGGCAACAATGAAGGCTTAGTGGAGGGAAAGAAAAAAAAAACAGAGTCATGATCTTAATATCAGACAAAGCAAGATCCAAAGTAAAGAGCAGTAAACTACCAAAGTGTACTACTATATTAAGCTGCTGCTGCTGCTGCTAAGTCACTTCAGTCGTGTCTGACTCTGTGCAACCCCATAGACGGCAACCCACCAGGCTCCCCCGTCCCTGGGATTCTCAAAGCAAGAACACTGGAGTGGGTTGCCATTTCCTTCTCTAATGCATGAAAGTGAAAAGTGAAAGTGAAGGGTAAAATCTACAGTGGACATCTAACAGATAACTTCCTATGAATAAAAAGGATATAACATGAATAATCAAGTAGTGTTGTAAGAAGGGAAATCCCTTCCAGGGCCCGAAACTGGGCTATTGTCTAACACTAGGAAATGAATTGTCTGAAGAGACACATGTGCTGACAAAGCAAGAGATTTTATTGGGAAAGGTCACCTGGGTGGAGAGCAGTAGGGTAAGGGAACCCAGGAGAACTGCTCTGCAACATGGCTTTCAGTCTCAGGTTTTATGGTGATGGGATTAGTTTCCAGGTTGTCTTTGGCCAATCATTCTAATTCAGAGTCTTTCCTGGTAGCGCATGCATTGCTCAGCCAAGATGGATGCTGGCGAGAGGGATTCTGGGAAGTGCACGGACACACGGTGTCTCCTTTTGACCTTTCCCAAACTCTTCCTGTTGATAGTGGCTTATTAGTTCCACATTCCTTACCAGGATCTCCTGTCATAAAACAACTCATGTGAATGATTACTAAAGGGCCTGACCAGGGTGGGCAGTTTCAGTCAGTGTGCTTCCCCTAACAGTAGGAAAATAAAAAGAAAGAAAATACATGAAGAAACTGGTATGAATTTGTCAGGTGATTGTAATCTCCTCAGTTCTGTCTCATCTCAACAAAAATTTGAAGTGATGGACATTAAAGCCCTCGCATCATAGCTCTTGGACAGATCATGTTATGGCTATCAGGTCTCGAACAGACAGTGTTATAGCTCCTAGACAGATCAGTGTTACAGCTCCATGTTACAGCTCAGTTTTATTTAGAAAATAGCAGGAAAATACTTCCTCGAGGTGTGAGGGCATGCTGACCCAAAGACGCAAAGAGAAGAGAGAGAGAGAAAAAAAGAGAGAGACAGAAAGTGCACGCATTGGAGAGAGAGAGCTCCAGCCCTTTGGCTCTTCTTTTTATGTTTTTTCCTCCCTCTGGGCCTGCCCTATGTAAATCAGGCTAGCAAGAAGTACTGTTTGTTCTACCTGAGGTCCTCACTCCGGTCCTCAGAACTTCCTTTGACCTTCCTTTGTTCTATTTTCATGGGCTTTTCCCTTCCTTATCTTTTACTCACTGCCATTTTGGACTCCTGTTTCCTATTCTAACTAGAAAATAGCAGGAAAATACATCCTCAAGGATGTACAAATTCATTAGTTTTCAGTAAGTTTTATTGACCTTATGTGCTCAAGTAATTATAAAATGAAGTCCTATACGGTAGACTTATGCATTAAAATTAAGGAGGCATATCCAATGACATTGTTAACTTTGCTCCTTGAGTGTAAAGAGCAAGTCTAAATTTTCTGGTGCCCATGGAATATTCATATTAGCATGGCCACACACACACACATACATATACACACTCCTAGGAGTTGAAGCCAGAGTGGTAAGTAAATGAGGAGATGTGATTGTTCTGAAGCCAAATGTCATTATAGGAACCATGAGTTTTAGGGAAAGTAATGACCTCTTGGATCTTCTCAGTGAGTCTCTCAGTCATGTCCAACTCTTTGCTACACCATGGACTATATGGAATTCTCCAGGCCAGAACATTGGAATGGGTAGAAGAAGTGGATCTTCTCAAGACAAACAGTTAAATCTGAGAGCCCTGCATAAGGCAGGGGACACCTAAGATCTACAAAGTTGGTGAGAATCTTGGTTAAAACCGCAGTGACAGCAAAAAATGGAACCAGAAAGCAACCAGTGTGTGCTATGACTCTGAGTGGGGTAAAAATAGTGACTTCCTGAACCTGAGAGCATAGGCCTGCTTCATTAATTTATTCCACAAAATCAGTCAGGGACACCTCAATTTGGGAAACTAATTTAAAGTTCCAGGTTATTAGTATCCAGGTGCTAGAAGAGGCAACCTTAATTCTTCTCTGGAGATCTTTAACTTAGTAACACAAGAATTTCAAAGATTAAAGGCAGCAACTCGAGATTATTAACAGATAACAAATACACAAAGAAGCAAGTTATGATAAGGAAACACTAGAAGTAACAAAAATATAATTTGATTTATCAGATGCTGTAATAATTAGATAAGAAAAAAATAAATATCTACAAAATATTCAAGACTGTATAACTTACTGGTGAAAATAGTCAACTATCAAAAGGTTATATTTGCTAAAGTGCCTAATTAGCTGTAAAGAACCATAAGTACCTTGCCACAACATAAGCTTTATGTTAATAATAGGTATAGGATGCTTCCTGACATTAGGAAATTTTCAAAGCACAAAATCATGAAGAAATGTAACTAAAAGACTCTATAAACTCAATTTTATATGTCAAAAACAACTCTTCCCCCTCCATTCCTGATAGATTGAATTACATTTTATTCCTTTTCTTCTAAGAGGCTAATCACCTATCCAGGAAAATTGCCCTTTGAAACCATGATCTAAATGCTAATCTTTGGTTTCTCTTGCCAAATTCAACTAAAAAATGTGTAAAGGTCATTTTGAGATTACTTACGAAACTAATAACAATAGACATGTACACCCTTGGCTATCGTCACAGTTACTATAGCCCAGAGACACATTTTCAAGTTTAAAAGATGGCTTATGAGTGTGTTATCTGTCCAACAATTACATCTGTTAGCAATGTTCTGTATAAACTTTACAGTTGGTGAAAACGTTTAATAAGCTTTTGTAAACCAAGATTACATGGAAAAGGAAAATAACATTTTTAATGTTGCCTTCTGGGCCTCTTTCCTTTTATTTCTCTGAGTCAGCAGTATGTATAGGCTCATGTCTTTGAGTGGTTAGCTGAACTCTGCCAACATTTCGCCCATAGTGAAATTCCTATTTAATGAAGAACCTATGGCCTTTTCTTTTAAAAAGTACATTGGCCCAGGTTTACAGACTTACAAGTGACAAAACAAATTGCTCAAATGGAAAACCTCTAACTTAAAAATACAATCAATGCAAACCACAGCTCTTTCATACAATTTTCAAGAAGGTCCTCCCTTCTCCAGGAACATATTTAATGAATCAGCCATAGCTGAATACTGAAAGATACTCCACAACATTGCACTGTAACTACATCCTGAAATCTCCAGTGTTTAGACTGACTTTTCTTGAAATGCCTACTTTTTGTGTTAGAAGTCTTCACTGTAACATTTTCTCTCCTCTCTTCTCCTGGAAGCCTGATAGCCAAGTTTTCTGTCTTGTTTCTGACAGTTATAGCTTGACCATATTTGACCGGTATGAGGTTTATAGTCTTGAAAACATAACCAAATTTTACTTGAGCCATTGGTTTTTACCTATGGCTCCATATGCCCCAAGAAAGCCATGTCCAGGGCAGCAGTGAAAGGGGGACAGTCCAACCCAGTGACTCCCCTGATGGGAGCCTGGTTCATTTCATGATGCCCATCCTTTGATGTTTCTGTCCTGTTTCTAAGAGTTGCACCATAAAGAAGGCTGAACACTGAAAAACTGATGCTTCCTAACTATGGTGTTGGAGAAGACTCTTGAGAGTCCCTAGGGCAGCAGAGAGATCAAACCAGTCAATCCTAAAGGAAATCAACCCTGAATATTCATTAGAAGGACTGATGCTAAAGCTGAAGTTCCAAAACTTTGACTACCTGTTGTGAAGCGCTGACTCATTAGAAAAGACCCTGATGCTTGGAAAGACTGAAGGCAGGAGAAGAGGATGACGGTGGATGAGATGGTTGGATGGCATCACTGACTCAATGGACATAAGTTTGAGCAAGATCCGGGAGTTGGTGATGGACAGTGAAGCCTGGCGTGCTGCAGTTCATGGGGCGGCAGAGTAGGTCATGACTGAGTGACTGAACATCTCCATTATCCATTGTGCCAGTTGTCAGATAGCTTTCACTATGCTTATTTCTGTTCACAGTGAAGATCATTTCTGTCCTTGCAATCGGTAAGTCTGATTGATATAATAGCTCATCTAAAAAGTAAAATATCCGTCATGAGGATGCATATTCTTCTTTGACCACTTTACCCATGTAATGCAGGTGAATATGCTGTTTGTTGGTATCTCTTCCCTGTATCCTAATCTCTCCATATTTTCTCATTTCTGAATATGTACATCAATAAGATGAGCAATATGCTTAGTCCCCCTGCCCTTTTTTTTTTTTTTTTTACAGTTGTGAAGGATATATAATATAAGGAACCAGGGCAGAAACCAGAGGATAGCACTTATGGGGTTTTAATCTATCAGGGCTTTCCTGATGTCTCCACTGGTAAAGAATCTGTCTGCCATGCAAGAGAATGGAGTTTGATCCCTGGGTCAGAAGGATCCCTTTGAGAAAAAAATGGTAACACACCCCAGTATTTCTTGCCTAGAAAACTATATGGACAGGGGAACTTGGTGGGCTACAGTCCATTGGGTTGCAAGAGTCAGATACAACTGAGCAACTAAACTACCACCATCAGGTGTCCTGAAACCAACTGCCTAAGAAATTGCAGGGTCTGTTAGACTTAACTCCCAAAGGAAAATATGAATCACAGAAACAGTGGAAAGAGGAAACATGTTGGGAAAAGTTGTACACTTAAGGGGAAGCAAATTAACTTTACTGTTTTTCAAAGAAGATTTTACTCTGCATCAGACACTATTTCAAGTGATTCAGATCAGAGTTTAACAGCTGCCCTGTTGACATAGTGGGTGGGATGATTCTTTGTTGGGAACACTCATCCTGTGAATGTAAGGTATCTAGAAGCATCCTTGGCCTCTTGTCCACTATGCTAGTTAAACATCCCTACCTTATTTATGAAAAAACAAAACAAAACAAAAATGTGTTTCTAGACAAGGTCAGTGTTACATGGGCAGGGGCAGTGGAATCACCACTGTTAGAGAACCATGGTTTTGCATGTAATCCTTGGAACAGATATATGAAATAGAAGCTATCATTACCTTCTTTATACAGATGAGGAAAGGAGGAAGCAAGAGTCAAACAACAAAAAAAGTGATTTAGCTATAGTCAAAAAACAAAGAAAAAGTGAAGTCACTCAGTTATGTCCAACTTTTTGTGACCCCATAGACTGTAGCCTACCAGGTTCCTCCATCTATGGGATTTTCCAGGCAAGAGTACTGGACTGGCTTGTCATTTCCTTCTGCATGATATCTTCCTGACCCAGGGATTGAACCCAGGTCTCCCACATTGCAGGCAGAGGCTTTACCATCTGAGCCACCAGGGAACAAACAGCTTAATAAGGGGAAATCTGGGATTTAAACCTAGGCAATCCAACTCCAGAATTTTTGTTCTTGGTATCGTCTGTTGTACTAAAAGTCGTGGGGCTCAAGAATTAGTTAAATTAAAGAGTTTATTGAATTCATTTAAATATATAATTCATAAAAAAAGATACATTCTTCTATTGTCTTCTGATGTTTTATTTGCCAAGATCCTCTTAGGTATTCAGTGCCAGGGAAGATTCACAATATGTTAGTCATTATTAAGTCATTATTCCTATATTTTCAGTTCAGTTCAGTTCAGTCGCTCAGTTGTGTCTGACTCTTTGTGACCCCATGAATCACAGCACTCCAGGCCTCCCTGTCCATTACCAACTCCCAGAGTTCACTCAGACTCACATCCATTGAGTCAGTGATGCCATCCAGCCATCTCATCCTCGGTGTCCCCTTCTCCTCCTGCTCCCAATCCCTCCCAGCATCAGAGTCTTTT
>SJYA01000064.1:270571-382705 GCA_006410615.1 Neotragus moschatus | reverse complement strand
CAAGAGGCTTTTTAGTTCCTCTTCATTTTCTGCCATAAGGGTGGTGTCATCTGCATATCTGAGGTTACTGACATTTCTCCTGGCAATCTTGATTCCAGCTTGTGCTTCTTCTAGCCCCGAGTTTCTCATGAGGTACTCTGCATATAAGTTAAATAAGCAGGGTGACAATATACAGCCTTGACGTACTCCTTTTCCTATTTGGAACCAGTCTGTTGTTCCATGTCCAGTTCTAACTGTTGCTTCCTGACCTGCATACAGATTTCTCAAGAGGCAGGTCAGGTGGTCTGGTATTCCCATCTCTTTCAGAATTTTCCACAGTTTATTGTTTCAGTTCAGTTCAGTTGCTCAGTCCTGTCCGTCTCTTTGCGACCCCATGAATCGCAGCACGCCAGGCCTCCCTGTCCATCACCAACTCCTGGAGTTCGCTCAGACTTGAGTCCATCGAGTCAGTGATGCCATCCAGGCATCTCATCCTCTGTCAACCCTTCTTCTCCTGGCCCCAATCCCTCCCAGCATCAAAATCTTTTCCAGTGAGTCAACTCTTCACCTGAGGTGGCCAAAGTACTGGAGTTACAGTGTTAGCATCATTGAATACACTTAAAATTAGACTTGGTGGGAAAACAAGTTGCAATATGACTTTTGTTTTCTTATTGGAATATATTTCTTTTGTTTTACAATGTTGTGTTAGTTTCTGCTGTACAACAAAGTGAATCAGCTATATGTGTATACATATCCCCTCCATCTTGACCTGCCTCCCACCACCCCCATCTCATCCATTTAGGTCATCACAGAGATCCTAGCTGAGCCCTCCTGTGCCATACCACAGTTTCTCACTATTTTACACGTGAAAGTATATGTATGTCAGTGCTACTCTCCCAAAGCATCCCAGCCTCACCTTCCCGCGCTGTGTCCACAAGTCCATTCTCTATGTCTGCATCTCTATTCCTGTCCTACAGATAGGTTTTGCTTTAAAAAAAAAGCCAAGTTGTTTCATCTGTACCATTTTTCTAGATTCCATATGTATGTGTTAATATAAGATAGCTGTTTTTCTCTTTTCCCAAAAAATATGTTCTCTTCATTATAGGGGGCTGGAATGCAAAAGTAGGAAGTCAAGAAACACCTGGAGTAACAAGCAAATTTGCCCTTGTAGCATAGAATGAAGCAGGGCAAAGGCTAATAGAGTTCTGCGAAGAGAACTCACTGGTCATAGCAAACACCTTCTTCCAACAAAACAAGAGAAGACTTACACATGGACATCACCAGATTGTCAATGCTGAAATCAGATGGATTATATTCTTTGCAGCCGNGGAGTAACAAGCAAATTTGCCCTTGTAGCATAGAATGAAGCAGGGCAAAGGCTAATAGAGTTCTGCGAAGAGAACTCACTGGTCATAGCAAACACCTTCTTCCAACAAAACAAGAGAAGACTTACACATGGACATCACCAGATTGTCAATGCTGAAATCAGATGGATTATATTCTTTGCAGCCGAAGATGGAGAAGCTCTATCCAGTCAGCAAAAACAAGACTGGGAGCTGACTGTGGCTCAGATCATGAACTCTTTATTGCCAAAATCAGAATTAAATTGAAGAAAGTAGGGAAAACCACTAGATCATTCAGGTATGACCTAAATCAAATCACTTACAATTATGCAGTGGAAGTGAGAAAGATTCAAGGGATTAGATCTGATAGACAGAGTACCTGAAGAACCATGGACGAAGGTTCATGACAATGTACATGAGGCAGGGATCAAGACCATCTCCAAGAAAAAGAAATGCAAACAGGCAAAATGGTTCTCTGAGGAGGCCTGACAAATAGCTGTGAAATGAAGAGAAGCAAAAAGCAAAGGAGAAAAGGAAAGATATACCCATTTGAATGGAGAGTTTCAAAGAATAGAAAAAAGATAAGAAAGCCTTCCTCGGTGATCAATAGAAAGAAATAGAGGAAAAGAATAGAATGGGAAAGACTAGAAATCTCTTCAAGAAAATTTGAGATACCAAAGGAACAATTCATGCAAAGTGGGCTCAAGAAAGGACAGAAATGGTATGGACCTAACAGAAGCAAAAGTTACTAAGAAGAGGTGACAAGAATACACAGAAGAACTATGCAAAAAATGATCTTCACGACCAGATAATCACGATGGTGTGATCACTCACCTAGAACCAGACATCCTGGAGTGTAAAGTCAAGTGGGCCTTAGGAAGCATCACCATGAACAAAGCTAGAGGAGGTGATGGAATTTCAGTTGAGCTATTTCAAATCCTAAGAGTTGCTACTGTGAAAATGCTATACTTGACATGCCAGCAAGTTTGGAAAACTCAGCAGTGGCCACAGGACTGGCAAAAGTCAGTTTTCATTCCAATCCCAAAGAAAGACAATGCTAGAGAATGCTCAGACTACTGCACAAATGCACTCATCTCACACACCAGCAAAGTAATTCTCAAAATTCTCCAAGCCAAGCTTTAACAGTACACGAACTGTGAACTTCCAGATGTTCAAGTTGGATTTTGAAAAGGCAGAGGAACCAGAGATCAAATTGCCAACATCTGCTGGATCATGGAAAAAGAAAAGAGTTCCAGAAAAAAAAAAATCTATTTCTGCTTTATTGACTATGCCAAAGCCCTTGACTGTGTGGATTACAATAAACTGTGGAAAATTCTGAAAGAAATGGGAATACCAGACCACCTGACCTGCTTCTTGAGAAGTCTGTATTCAAGTCAGGAAGCAACAGTTAGAACTGGACATGGAACAACATACTGGTTCCGATTTGGGAAAAGAGTATGTCAAGGCTATATATTGTCACCTGCTTATTTAACATATATGCAGAGTACATCATGAGCAATGCTGGGCTGGATGAAGCCCAAACTGGAACCAAGATTGATGGGAAAATATCAATAACCTCAGATATGCAGATGACACCACCCTTATGGCAGAAAGTGAAGAGGAACTAAAGAGCCTCTTGATAAAAATGAAAAAGGAGAGTGAAAAAGTTGGCTTAAAATTCAACATTCAGAAAACTAAGATCATGGCATCTGGTCCCATCACTTCATGGAAAATAGTCAGGGAAGCATTGGAAACAGAGAAATACTTTATTTTCTTTGGCTCCAAAATCACTGTAGATGGTGACTATAACCATGAAATTAAAAGAAACTTGCTCCTTGGAAGAGAAGCCACGACCAACCTCAACATCGTATTAAAAAGCAGAAACATTACTTTGCCAACAAATGTCCATCTAGTTAAAGGTATTGTTTTTCAGCAGTCATGTAATGAATGTGAGTTGGACTACAAAGAAAGTTGAGTTTTGAAGAATTGATGCTTTCAACCTGTGGAGCTGGAGAAGACTCTTGAGAGTCCCTTGGATTAAAAGGAGATCTAATCAGCCAATCATAAAAGAAACCAGTCCTGAACTTTCACTGGAAGGACTGATGCTGAAGCCGAAACTCCAATACTTTGGCCACTTTATGTGAAGAATTGACTCATTTGAAAAGACCCTGTTGTCAGGAAATATTGAAGGTGGGAGGAGAAGAGGATGACAGAGGATGAGATGGTTGGCTGGCATCAACCAATAAACATGAATTTGAGTAAGCTCCCTGAGTTGGTGATGCACAGGGAGGCCTGGCATGCTGCAGTCCATGGGATCACAGATTCTGATACAACTGAGTGACTGAAGTGAACGAACTGTTTTTCTCTTTCTGACTTAAATGTCAACATTTGTATATTTTNGTGTATTACATTGATTGATTTGCAGATATTGAAGAATCCTTGCATCCCTGGGATAAAGCTCACTTGGTCGTGGTGTATGATCTTTTTAATGTGTTGTTGGATTCTGATTGCTAGAATTTTGTTAAGGATTTTTGCATCTATGTTCATCAGTGACATTGGCCTGTAGTTTGGTTTTTAATCTACATAAAGTGTGATGTTTAGTTCAGTTTAGTTCAGTCACTCAGTTGTGTCCAACACTTTGTGACCCCATGGACTGCAGCATCCCAGGTTTTCCTGTCCATCAGCAACACCCAGAGCTTGCACAAACTCAGGTCAGTCGAGTTGGTGATGTCATCCAATCATCTTATCCTCTATTGTCCCCTTATTTTCCTTTGTTCAATCTTTCCCAGCATCAGAGTATTTTTGGAGGAGTCAGTTCTTCACACCAGGTGGCCAAAGTATTAGAGCTTTTACTTCAGCATCATTCCTTCCAATGAATATTCAGGACTGATTTCCTTTAGGATTGATTCGATGGATCTCCTTGCAGTCTGAGGGACTCTCAAGAGTCTTCTCCAAACCACAGTTCAAAAGCATCAGTTCTTCAGTGCTCAGGTTTCTTTACGATCCAATTCTCATATCCCTACATGACTACTGGAAAAACCATAGCTTTGACTAGATGGACCTTTGTTGCCAAAGTAATGTCTCTGCTTTTGAATATGCTGTCTAGGTTGGTCATAGTTTTCCTTCCAAAGAGCAAGTTTCTTTTATTTTCATTTCTGCAGTCACCATCTGCAGTGATTTTGGAGCCCAGGAAAATAAAGTCTTTCTCTGTTTTCATTTTTCCCCCTATCTATTTGCCATGAAGTGATGGGACCAGATGCCATGATCTTCATTTTTTGAATGTTGAGCTTTAAGCCAGCTTTTTCACTCTCCTCTTTCACTTTCATCAAGAAGCTCTTTCATTCCTCTTTGCTTTTTGCCAAAAGGGTCATTTCATCTGCATTTCTGAGGTTGGTGATATTTTTCCCAGCAATCTTGATTCCAGATTGTGTTTTATCCAGCCCAGCATTTCTCATGATGTGCTCTGCATATAAGTTAAATAAGCAGGGTGACAATATACAGCCTTGATGTACTCCTTTCCCAATTTTGAACCAGTCCTTTGTTCCACGTCAGGTTCTAACAGTTGCTTCTTGACCTGTATACAGATTTTCTCAGGTGACAGGTAAGGTGGTCTGGTATTCTCATCTCTTTTTTCCAGTTTGTTGTGATCCACAGTCAAAGGCTTTAGCATAGTCAATGAAGCAGAAGTAGATGATTTTTTTTTCTGGAATTCTCTTGCTTTTTCAATGATCCAGCGGAGGCTGGCAATTTGATCTCTGGTTCCTCTGCCTTTTCTAAATCCAGCCTGAACATCTGGAATTTCTTGGTTCATGTACTGTTAAAGCCTAGCTTGATGAATTTTTCCAGTCCTGTGTAAGTTCTGACAGCTCTGTAGTGGGGTTAATGGTGACCTTCTCCAAGAGGACTTATGCCATAACCACACCCAGAGCCTCTGTTCCTATGACAGACCACTGTCAACCCGTACCTCCACAGGAGATGCTCAGACACAGTTCTGTCTCAGGCTCTGTGGGGTCCCTGGGTCCTGGTGTGCACAAGGTTGGTTTGAGCCCTGAGTATCTCTGGTGGAAACAGGGTTTGATTTTAAACTCGAATTTTGGGGAATTCTGGGAAATAGACTCTTGGAGGACACAACATAACCTTGTGCACCAGGACCCAGGAGAAAGGAACAGTGACCCCACAGGAGACTTGCCTGTGGGTGTCCAGGAGTTTCCGGTGAAGGCATGGGCAGGTGGTGGCCTGCTGCAAAGTCGGGAGCTCTGGCTGTAGCAGTACAAACCTGGGATCTTTTGAGGGAAGTCACCATTATCTTCATTACCTCCACTATAGTCTGGCCCCAAGTAAATAGCAAGGAAGGAACACAGCACAACCCACCAACAGAAAATTGGATTAAAGATTTATTGAGCATGGCCCGACACATCAGAACAGGACCCAGTATCCATCTCTGTCAGTCTATACCATCAGGAAGCTTCCATAAGCCTTTTATCCTTCTCCATCAGATGGCAGACAGACTGAAAACCACCATCACAGAAAACTAACCAATCTAATCACATGGACCATAGTCTTGTCTAACTCAATGAAACTATGAACCATGTAGGGCCACCCAAGATGAACAGGTCATAGTGCAGAGTTCTGACAAAACATGGTCCACTGGAGAAGGGAATGGCAAACCACTTCAGTATTCCTGTCTTGAGAACCTTATGAACAGTATGAAAAGGAAAAAGATAAGACACTGAAAGGTGAGCTCCCCAGGTTGGTAGGTGCCCACTATGCTACTGGAGATCAGTGGAGAACTAACTCCAGAAAGAATGAAGAGATGGAGCCAAAGCAAAATCAACACCCAGTTGTGGATATGACTGGTGATGGAAACAAGGTCCAATGCTGTAAAGAGTAATATTGCTTAGAAAACTGCATGTTACATCCATGAATCAAGGCAAATTGGACATGATCAAACAAGAGATGGCAAGAGTGAACGTTGACATTTTAGCAATCAGCAAACTAAAATGGACTGGAATGGGTTGATTTAATTCAGATGACCATTATATCTACTTCTTTGGGCAAGAATCCCTTAGAAGAAATGGAGTAACCATCATAGGCAACAAAAGAGTCTGAAATGCAGTACTTGGATGCAGTCTCAAAAACGACAGAATGATCTCTGTTCATTTCCAAGGCAAACCATTTAATATCACAGTAATCCAAGTCTATGCCCCAACCAGTAATGCTGAAGAAGGTGAAGTTGAATGGTTCTATGAACACCTAAAAGACTTTCTGGAATTAACATGCAAGAAAGATGTTCTTTTCATCATAGGGGACTGGAATGCAAAAGTAGGAAGTCAAGAAACAACTGGAGTAACAAGCAAATTTGCCCTTGGAGTACAGAATGAAAGCAGGGCAATGGCTAGTAAAGGTCTACCAAGAGAATGCACTGGTCATATAAAAAACACCCTCTTCCAACAACAGCAGAGAAGACTACACATTGACATCACCAGATGGTCAACATCGAAATCAGATTGATTATATTCTTTGCAGCCAAAGATGGAGAAGCTTTATCCAGTCAGCAAAAACAAGACTGGGAGCTGACTTTGACCCAGATCATGAACTTCTTATTGCCAAATTCAGACTTAAACTGAAGAAAGTAGGGAAAACCACTAGACCATACAGGTAACGATGATACAGTAGAAGTGAGAAATAGATTTAAGGGACTAGATCTGATAGATAGAGTGCCTGATGAACTATGGATAGAGGTTCTTGACATTGTACAGAAGGCAGGGAGCAAGACCATCTACAAGAATAAGAAACACGAAAAGCAAAAAGTATGTTTGAGGAGGCCTTACAAATAGCTGTGAAAAAAAGAGAAGTAAAAAGCAAGGAGAAAAGGAAAGATGTGCCCATCTGAATGCAGAGTTTCAAAGAATAAAAAGGAGAAATAAGAAAGTCTTTCTCCATGATCAATGCAAAGAAATAGAGGAAAACAATAGAATGGGAAAGATTAGAGATCTCTTCCAGAAAAATAAAAATACCAAAGGAATATTTCATGGAAAGATGGGCACAATAAAGTGGTATGGACAGAAGTGATATGGAATTAACAGAAGCAAAAGATATTAAGAGATGGCAAGAATACACAGAAGAACTATACAAAAAAGATCTTCATGACCCAGATAATCACTGCAGTGTGATCACTCACCTAGAAACAGACATCCTGGATTGTGAAGTCAAGTGGGTCTTAGGAAGCATCACTATGAACAACGCTATGGAGTTGATGGAATTGCAGTTGAGTTATTTCAAATCCTAAGAGATGATGCTGTGAAAGTGCTGCACTCAATATGTCAGCAAGTTTGGAAAACTCAGCAGTGGTCATAAGACTGGAAAAGGTCGGTTTTCATTCCTATCCCAAAGAAAGGCATTGCTAAAGAATGCTCAAACTACTGCACAATTGCACTCATCTCACGTGCTAGCAAAGTAATGCTCAAAATTCTCCAAGACAGGTTTCAGGTTTCAACAATACATGAACTGTGAGCTTCCATATGTTCACACTGGTTTTAGAAAATGCAGAGGAACCAGAGATCAAACTGAAAATATCCACTGGATCAAGGAAAAAGCAAGAGAGTTCCAGAAAAACATCTATTTCTGCTTTACCGACTATGCCAAAGCCTTTGACTGTGTGGATCACAATAAACTATGGAAAATTCTGAGAGATGGGAATACCAGACCACCTGACCTGCCTCTTGAGAAATCTGTATGCAGGTCAGGAAGCAACAGTTAGAACTGGACATGGAACAACAGACTGGTTCCAAATAGGGAAAAGAGTATGTCAAGGCTGTATATTGTCATCTGCTTATTAAACTTATATGCAGAGTACATCATGAGAAACACTGGGATGGATGAAGCAAAAGCTGGAATCAAGATTGTCTGGAGAAATATCAACAACCTCAGATACACAGATGACACCACCCTTATGGCAGAAAGTGAAGAAGAACTATAGCATCTCTTGATGAAAGTGAAAGTGGAGAGTGAAAATTTGGCTTAAAGCTCAACATTCAGAAAACGAAGATCATGACATCTGGTCCCATCACTTCATGGCAAATGGATGGGGAAACAGTGGAAACAGTGGCTGACTTTACTTTTCTGGGCTCCAAAATCACTGGATGGTGATTGCGGCCGTGAAATTAAAAGACACTTACTCCTTGGAAGAAAAGTTATGACCAACCTAGACAGCATATTAAAGAGCAGAGACATTACTTTGTCAACACAGTTCCATCTAGTCAAGGCTATGCTTTTTCTAGTGCTCATGTATGGATGTGACAGTTGGACTACAAAGAAAGCTGAACACCAAAAATTGATCCTTTTGAATTGTGGTGTTGGAGAAGACCCTTGAGAGTCACTTGGACTGCAAGGAGATCCAACCAGTCCATCCTAAAGGAGATCAGTCCTGGGTGTTCATTGGAAGGACTGATGTTGAAGCTGAAACTCCAATACTTTGGCCACCTGATGTGAAGAGTTGAATCCTTTGTAAAGACCCTGATGCTGGGAAAGCTTGAGGGCAGGAGGAGAAGGGGACAACAGAGGATGTGATGCTTGAATAGCATTACCGATTCAATGGACATGGGTATGGGTGGACTCTGGGAGTTGGTGATGGACAGGGAGGCCTAGAGTGCTGCATTCCATGGGGTCACAAAGAATTGGACATGACTGAGTGACTGAACTGAACTGAACTGGTGAATTTTGAGCATTACTTTGTTATTGTGTGAGATGAGTGCAATTGTGCAGTAGCCTGAACATTCTTTAGCACTGTCTTTCTCTAGGATTGGAATGAAAACAGACCTTTTGCCGTGTGTGGCCACTGCAGAGCTTTCCAAATTTGCTGACATATTGTGCAGCACTTTCACAGCATCATCTCTTAGGATTTGAAATAGCTCAACTGCAATCCCATCACCTCCACTGGCTTTGTTCATAGTGATGCTTCCTAAGGTCCACTTTACTTCACATTCCAGGATGTCTGTTTCTAGCTGAGTGATCACACTATGGCAGTTATATGGGTTGTGAATATCTTTTTTGGCATAGTTCTTCTGTGTATTTTTGCCAATTCTTAATATCTTCTGCTTCTGTTAATTCCATATCACTTCTGTCTGTAGAAATTTATTGTGCCCATCTTTGCATGAAATGTTCCCTTGGTATCTCTATTTTTGTGGAAGAGATCTCTAATCTTTCCCATTCTATTGTTTTCCTCTATTTCTTTGCATTGATCATGGAGGAAGGCTTTCTTATTTCTCCTTTCTATTCTTTGGAACTCTGCATTCAGATGGGTATATCTTTCCTTTTCTCCTTTGTCTTTCACTTCTCTTCTTTTTTTCAGCTATTGTTAAGTCCTCCTCAGACAACCATTTTGCCTTTTTGCATTTCTTTTTCTTCAACATGCTTCTGATCCCTGCCGCCTGTGTTTTCTAGAAAAATCTTACATAAGGGGAAAACAAAGGTTATCTTTTTAAACTAAAAAATGATAATGGTGATAAGTATTCCAGTTTTTGGACAAAATGTCATCAACATTTTATCATGTTTGAAGCATATTTCCAGGGAGGGAAATTTTAGGGGAGAGAATGAGAGATACACAGGAGAACTATTTAAAACTTTGATAATCCTTGGTATTAAAGGAGATTCGATTACAGAAATAGCTGCAAATGTAGTAAATCATTGATCCACCTGAGTACAGTCTTGTTTTGTTTTATCTTGTTTCATGGGTCCTGTGACTGTTTTCCATGATAAACTCTTGCTGAAGATAATTCTAAATGGGCCTGCAGAGTATTCTAAGTTATAATATAAATTGATCTTCTTTGAATTATATATCTCCTTGTATTTGTTTTCTGTTGCTGCATAGAAAATTGCACAAATTACCAGTATGAAACAGCACCCATTTATTAGCTGTGTGTGTGTTATTAGCTCAGTCATGTCTGACTGTTCCCCGTGGACTGTAGCCTGCCATGATCCTCTGTTCATGGGATTCTCCAGGCAAGAATACTGGTATCGGTTGCCATTTCATACTCCAGGGAATCTTCCTAGCTCAGTGATGGAACCTGTCTTGTGCACTTCACTACGGAGCCACCTGGGAAGCCAACTTTGTATCCTAGGTTGTATTTTTTTTTTAAGTTTTATTGATTCCTTTAAGGAAATTTCCAGCTTTAGATAATTCCTTTAAGAATGGATTCTCTGTAGGTCTGATAGGCATACCAAAGCATTTGCACAGCTCCTGTATGAACTCTGATTAAATGGTCATTCTGCTGCAAATGACCTTTTGCCTGCCCACTTTAACCTTTTTTTTTTAATTTTTATTTAAGTGAATGGCAAATGCATGTGTAGACTTTAAGGAATTAGCATTAATTTTGCTATAATATATATCCTACAGTGAATTTTCCTGTTAATATGGAAGAATGAGAACATGACCTTTTATCCTGAATCATTTCAAATGTAAGCAACTGGATATGTTTTTGGAGGGGAAAAATACTTTAAGCGTTAGCATGTATAAATTAAGTAATAAGAAGTAACTCATCCAGTGTTTACACAACACCTCAGCAAGTTATAGTAACAGAATCATATAAATCTATTGCACAAGTGTGGAGAAACAGTTTACACCTGGCTTCTCTCTGAATGTGTTATCAAGTCTTTCATTAAATGAAAAAAATCAGCACTGTACCTTTCATTCAGAAGTATGCTGTAGGCTTTAAATAGATATTCCTTCCTACATTGCACTTTTAATCAATTGACAGTTTACTTGAGCTGTCAAAAGCATGTGTTCTTATGAACATTCTAACTAGAATAAACATTTATAGGTAACTTTCACATATCTGAAAATATTTATTTGAGAATTGGTCATGCTTTTTAAAAGTGGTGAATCTGACCAAAAAATGTCTTTTCTCTTCTGTATCTCATTTTTACTTAAGAATATTAAAATTCTCACAAAGATTATCTTAACTGTCTTACATGCATGAAAAAACTTCTTTGAATTCTATTTTTTACAATTTTCTTTCTTCAATAGTAATAACTCTGCCCTTGAATCTTATACTTTTACAATGAGGACAAGATTTTTCTTCCAGATCTTCACATGTAATTAACAGCTCTTTTTGCCTCAATTTATTAAATTACACTCAAATATAGCTTATTTATGTTAAAACTCAAAATTTAAAAATTCCATGTGAGAGATTTTAGAAATATGAAATTCACATTGATCTTCTTTTGACTCGACAGGAGGTGAAATACTAATACTAGTTCTTAGTCTTGGCCATTCACTAGAAACACTTGGGCAGGGGGGTTGCTGGTGGGAATCCTTATATTCTGGCTGCACCTTACGACAACTGTATCTCACTGAAGTGGGAGAACTTGGTACCAATATTTCTAAGTATTCCTAGAAGTTTCCAATATGCGAGCAAGATAGTGAACCACTATGCTAATCTGGTGATTCTCACTTTATTGCACATTAGAATTATCTATGCATCTTTGAAAACTTTTTTAAAAAGTCAAAAACCATACTGCATACCAACCAAATCAGGCAGAGCAGACAGGAGTTTTTAAATGTTCCAGATAATTCCATGTGTAGCCAAGTTTGAGAACTAATGCTTTGGATTGAAAATCAATTTATTGGTCCTTTGTGTTAGTGTATTGTTTCAGTTTTATGAGATAGGGAGGCAGTTGAAAGATGGCTGGAAGGGAAAAAAATAATTATTGCAATTTTAGCAAATGCTCTTTTGTAAATTCTATCTATTTAAGAGCAATTTCATTACAATTTAACTTGCATTGGAGGTGAGACACATGTAACAGAGACTTTTGTTCAAAAACAAAAGTATTTAATAAGGACCTGAAAGGTTTAGGAGAGGAGCATGTGAACCATTGCTTAAACCATCCTTTATACTTTTCACAGATGAAATGTATCATAAAGGGGACAAGCTCATGCTAAATCTACTGTTATAGAACTTTTATTTGCTTCCCTTATACAGGGTTTTCCCTTTGTTGAAAGCTAAAGGATTGACAGTTTATTTCTTTATATCTGTAGGTTGTTTGAGACATACCATGTTCAAAAACCATTCTGACATTTTAGTCTAAACTGAGCCTGGATTCTTCCAAGTTCTATTACCATATAGATTAAGTTTCAATCCAAGTTTTAAACTTTTGGTTATGCTTTTTCAACAAATATTCCAAAGAAAAGTTACAGTCAGGTCAATTTCTTAAAATGTGCTAGAAAAAAAGCCAAAATAATCATGTACTTTTCTCCCACAATCATTATGTTTGTTCCTACATATGGCCAAATAATATTTGATATAGTTCATAGTCAACCGTGATAATATAGGTAGTCATGCCCAATATTTTCTTTGTGTAATTCTTTCTGAGTAAACTACTGATTCAATACAATGTAAAAGATACATAAATTCTAAAATATGGAACAAATTAAATTTTGAATAAGTTTTCTTATTCTTTAATGATAAGGGCTGTGGAAAAAAATACATATTGAAATTTGGGTCAAAAGTAAGAGTTTTACTAAATAGTTCCTTCATGTTCTTAAAATTCTATTTCTACATGTCATCAAAATCACCATCTAGCCCTCAAGGGGTATTATAATTACTTAAATGAAGAACCCTTGCAAGGTTCCTACTACACACATACACACCCATGCAAACATACATATACACATACCATGTGAAGATTTCCTAAAATTTGTCTCTCTATTGGTTTTTTGAAATTATGGGGGTAATTATATTTCTACTCCCTGATTTTAACCATATTTCAATGATCAAACATTGTAGAAATAGGACTAAAACACATTCATGCTTTAATCAAGATCGTTTTCCCTGCTGGAGCTATCATTTGCATCAGATCAAATATATGAACTCAGATTGAAAATTGTTCAAAAAGCCCGATAATTGTGGCAAAGCATTTAACCAAGATTCTACATGATCAGCCAAAAACTTGTGTCCTTCACTCCTCATGGTGATTTACTCGCAGACTCCTAGGTTTAGGTTGGATTAGCTTTCTGAGCACACAATTCAATGAATTGGGAGGAGTCCCCATGTGGGCTTCCCTAGTAGCTCAGATGGTAACAAATCTGCCTGGGATGCAGGAGAACTGGGTTCGATACCTAGATGGGGAAGATCACTTAGAGAAGGGAATGCAACCCACTCCAGTATTCTTGCGTGTAGAATTCCATGGACAGAGGAGCCTGGGGGGCTACAGTCCTTGGATCAAAAAGAGTCAGACAAACCTGAGCAACTAACACACACAACCTGTGTTAGAAACAGTTTCCCTGGTCTCTCAGATGTTTAAGAATCTGCCTGCCATGCTTTACACCCAGGTTTAATCGCTGGGTCAGAAATATCCCCGGGAGAAGGGAATGGCTACCCACTCCAGTATTCTTGCCTGGACAGAAGAACCTGGTGGCCTACAGTCCATGGGGTCAAAGAGTCAGGCACGACTGAGCAACTCACACGCTTTCTCATGTTAGAAAACCTATCCTTTCATGTCAGTGGAAACTCTTGCTATGATCTTAAACCTTCTGATCGGTCTGCTATGGAGCCCTAGATTGAACCCATGTTTCAGCCATGAGGCATATTTGAATAAAAATTATTGAAATGCATTGCTTGTGGAACAATGTGTAGATCTCCGAGCTACTGGATGGGCCAACTTCAAATTTAATGTCTCAGCTTCCTGGTCTTTGACAAGAGAATAACTCTCAGAGATGAAGCTATTTATATTGCCCTTGAATATATGTATACTTTAGGAATTAGCCTGACTCAACCCAGTCATTTTGAAAATGTTTTTAATCAGTAAATAAAACATGAGTTCTGACATTACCCAGACATAAGCATGAGCTTCATCACTTACTGATTCTCTGACAATGAGTAAATCACGTTATTTCTTAAAGCCTTAGTTTCTTCATTACAAAATGGAAATAATAATACTATCCAGGACTTTAAGATCCAATTAGATAAAGAAAAAAATTTATAACAATCTAACAAACTGCACACATTAGGCATCAAATTAAAATCTGCTTTCCTCTGATAAGTGTAAAGGAAGAGAAATCTGGATTCTGAAAGTAAGCTGATTTGAAGAGTGATAAACATTATCAGAGTGGCAAATATAAAAACTATATAAAACTAAAATATTTGTCAATGTTCTGTGTAATTGCATTCCATTTCCTTCTTTGACCCCCTTTCTACTGTTTTTCTCACTCCTCTGGCGATTGCACTCTCTTCTATTTAGCTTAACCATCCCACATGAACAGATTTTTTTTTTGCTTTTGTGCCTAGAAATATATTAAAACCGATACATGAAGATTATATATATAATCTGGTATATCTATTAGAATAGATTTTAGTTTTTCTGGTATATCTATTAGAATATCTCTAAAAAATACACATTTATACCCACAGCAATGACAAAAATGTGACAAATCAAGAAAATCAGAACCAGCCTCACATTCCTGACTTATTCTAAAAGCACATATACTCACGCTTCTGATGTATTTCCATAAACACATTACCTACTCTTTCAAAGCTGAAGATGGTATGATAGTCCTAAAGGGAGTGAAAAAGTTAAAAAATTATCAGTGTACGTATTATGAAGCCCTATTAGATATATATCAATATATCTATGATTTTAGTTTAATTGATACATAAAAACTAATCACATTTTCTCTTGGAAAAATGTGACTCAAGAATATTATTAGATTTATCTAATTTTATTACAGACATTGGCATGAACAATTCGCTTTCCTAGAAACTTTTGCTCAGAATATGGCAAAAATAACCACTTTAAAAGAAAATCTATTGAAATAGATTTAGGTGGTTTTTTTTCCCCCATCTTATGTTTATAATGGAAGAAGGCAATGACAATCCACTCCAGCACTCTTGCCTGGAAAAATTCCATGGAGGGAGGAGCCTGGTAGGCTGCCCTCCATAGGGTCGCTAAGAGTCGGACATGACTGAGCGACTTCACGTTCACTTTTCACTTTCATGCATTGGAGAGAGAAATGGCAAGCCACTCCAGTGTTCTTGCCTGGAGAATCCCAGGGACGGGGGAACCTCGTGGGCTGCCGTCTCTGGGGTCGCACAGAGTCGGAAACGACTGAAGTGACTTAGCAGCAGCAGCAGCAGCAGCATGTTTATAATGTTCTGTGTATAAAGATTTCAAATCACTCTTTATTCCAAGACTTTGAGGATTTCAATTAGTATTATACAACTATAGAGCTTAAATAGATTTATTACATCACAAAAATATGAACCAATCATGACGGTAATGCTTTGTGGTCTCAAGTCTTAGATAATCTGCTCTTTTCAATTCACTTTACCTTTATTTTGAAAAATATTGAAAATCATCCTTTAAGTAGTCATATTAAAATGCTTTGTTCTAATTATGGAAAAGGTCACCATACAAATCCCAGATAACGTACATTTTATGAAATACCTAAGCAGTTCAACTCAAAATGATAAGGTTAAAAAATAAATAAAATTCTGAGAAACTGTCAATAGAGTTAAAGCAACATAGCTACTTAATATAAGGCAGTATTCTGGAGGGGACCATGAAACAGAAAGAGAAACTTAGGTTAAAAATGGAGTAAAGTATGGATATTATTTAAATGATTGCAACAAACTCAACATAGTGGTATAAGCTGTAATAATAGAGAAAACTAGCTATGGGGTATATGGGAGTTCTAAGTACCATCTTTCCAATTTTTCTGTAAATCTAAAGCTTCTCTAAAATATAAATTTAATTGAATACTGCCTTTCAGCAATTCATGTTAGTTGTTTGATGTCAACTTGCAATCTTAAAATAGTGTTCAAATTCAAAGCAAGTGGTTACTCATCATTCAGCCTGGAAAATTTCCTTGCCTTGAAATTTACTATCTTGTGCAGATATGTCGAAGAAGGCAATGGCACCCCACTCCAGCACTCTTGCCTAGAAAATCCCATGGACGGAGGAGCCTGGAAGTCTGCAGTCCATGGGGTCGCTGAGGGTCGGACAGGACTGAACGACTTCACTTTCACTTTTCACTTTCATGCAGTGGAGAAGGAAATGGCAACCCATTCCAGTGTTCTTGCCTGGAGAATCCCAGGGACTGGGGAGCCTGATGGGCTGCCGTCTCTGGGGTCGCACAGAGTCAGACACGACTGAAGCGACTTAGCAGCAGCCGCAGACAACATGTACAAGGAAGAAATGTTTCCATGAACAATCAAAGAATAATATACAATTAAGGGACAAAATGAGGAGATCAGACCCCAAAATGCTTAGCACTGAGAGGTAAATGTGCTAAAAAGGGAGCATTCTCAGAAAGTACTTCAGGGTGATAGAGCTTCACTGTCCAATAGAACTTTTTGTGATGATGGAAATAATTATGTGTGTAGCCACAATAAGAACATGTAGCCACAAAACACAGGTGGCTGTCAAACATATAAAACAAGGCTAGGATGCATGAAGAGCTAAATGTTTTATTTTACTCAATTCAAATTAGTCAGTGCAGTTTAGCATATGCACTGAACACAAAAGTCTAAGTAAAAGGTAGATGGATGTTCCATTTCAGTGCAAAGATACTGTACGGTTAAATAAAAGACACTACACTATGGGACAGTGAGTAGATCTTTGAGCTCCTGGTTCAACCAATGCTAAATCCTGACTTACATCTATACTTCTCTTCTTTAATGTTTATTATTTTTTAGTCTTTTTGGCTGTACCACACAGCATATAGGATCTTAGTTCCCTGAGCAGGGATTGAACCTACACTCCCTGCATTGGCAGCTTGAAGTCTTAACCTCTTGACCAATAGTGAAGTCCATCCCATCTGTACTTCTGATTTGAATCAACTCGTTTCCTGTATAACCCAGTTTTAATTGGGCTTTGTATTTGTTTGTTTGTTTGTTTTAATTGCCACATCATGTCTGACTCTTTGCAATGCCATGGGCTATAGCCCGCCAGGTTCCTCTGTCCATGGGATTGTCCCTGCAAGAATACTGGAGTGAATTGCCATTTCCTTCTCCAAGGGGTCAAACTCACTTCTGCATTGGCGGGCATTGGCAGGTGGATTCTTTATTGCTGAGCCACCAGGGAAGGTTTCTGTAATGTCTAGCCAAAAGTACCCAAACTCAACCATGAGGATTAAATGAGAAAACTATATGTGAAGTGTCAGCAGTTACTCAGTAGATCCTAGATGCTCAGTAAATGACACTTCTTCCTTTGCCCTCCTCTTTAACCAAGTCACTTTCCTTATACCTGTTGTGTTTGTACTTCCATGATTTTGCTTCCAGACTATTCCTTTCTTACCCACATCACCAATTTGAATCCTTCTCACTCTTTTAGTTCCAACTCAATTGGAGTCTTTTTCACAAAGCTCATTAGCTTATGAGGAAGTCTCATCTTCTCAGTCTCTATATGACTTGTGCCCAATATGCCTCATCTAAGATGATCCCTGTCCTGTATTTCCTGCCATCAGAGTCTTTTTGACCAGTAGTCACAGTGCCCATTGGAGTCCTTGTATGTTCTGAACTGCAGTTGAAGATGAAGCCCTTTCTACTTTCTGGTCTTGGACTTTGAAGGAGGAAATTCCAGGGTTGCTGCTGGTGATGTCTCACAGAAGACTTACCTGTAGCTGAAAAAGATGGATCAAGGAGTGACAAGAGCAGCAGTGATAACATGCAAGATCCAGACTCTAAAAATTGATTATTTTTCCCATGTGTGCTCTTGTCCCTTCAATTGGTCTTCTAATTCCCTCAACTGGCCCTACTTTTCAATATGCCCTTGTCTATCTCAAGTTCTTTATCATTGGATGTCTATCTGGCTACTCAATTTGTGTGTTTTTCTTAATGCCAAAATATATAGAAAACATGGATTTATTTTTACTTCCTCTACTTCCTTACCTTAACTCCCTTTTAATCTTTCACCTACTGAAATTAGGTTTTTATCTTTACCATACTTCTGAAGTCACTTATATAAAATTTAGATATATTGTCTATCTTCAAAACCCAATGTTAAATTTTCAGTCCTTCTCTTAAAGCTCTGGGCAATAGTTGACACGTTTTTCATTTGTCTCCTAGGACATTATACACACCTGGCTTCCTCTTCACACATTGTATGTTCCCTTCCAAGTCTTTGCACATTCTTCTTTTCCTTTCCAGCTTCCAATATTGAAGAGCTTCAGAGTTTCATCTTTGCCATCCTCTCTTCTGCATCTTCATTCATGACTTAATGACTTAAGTACAAGCCCAACTATATGTAGATGACTCCCAAATTTATGTCTTAGCTCACATCTATAGAGTTCACCTGCAATGAAGGAGATGTGGTTTGATCTTTGGATCGGGAAGATCTCCTGGAGAAGAAAATGACAACCCATGCCAGTATCCTTGCCTGGAAAATTCCATGGATAAGAGGTGCCTGACAGGCTACAGTCAATAGGGTTGCAAAGAGTTAGACATGATTGGGCTTGCATTCATTCATTCATTCGTTCACGTCTTTAGTCCTTCTTCTGAGCCCTAGACTCAGACATCAGTCTACTGGATACCTCCATCTTGAAGCCAATCTCTTATATTTAACACATTCAACACCAACTCTCTGTATCTCTGCCTCCAAAGAAAGAAAGAGTTAGTCAATTGTATCTGACTCTCTGCGACCCCATGGACTATAGCCCACCAGGCTCCTCTGTCCATGGAATTCTCCAGGCAAGAATACTGGAGTGAGTTGCCATTTCCTTCTCTAGGGGATCTCCCAAACCCAGAAAATGAACCTGGGTCTCCTGCACTGAAGAAAAACTCTTTACCATCTGGACCACCAGGGAAAGCTGCCTCCAAACCTACCAAGATAAATGGCACAACCATACCACCATTCACCAAATGTGCAAGTAAAAATCTAGATATTATCCTAGACTTTTCCTTTTCTACTATCTCACACCTACTATATCATCAAACTCCATTACTACTATCTTCAGAATATACACTTCAGCTGGCCTCTTCCCATCACCTCTATCACCAACACTTTTCAAGCCTTCAGCCTCCATTTCTTAGCCAATAACTATAGTACAGTCTCCTGGCAAATTTCCCTACACTCCACAGGAGGCTCCACTACCCTTAATTCTTTACACAGCAGGTACTGGCAGAAGAGGCTTTTTAAAGAATGTATGTTACCATTTACTTGTTCAAAACCCTTCAGTTAATTCTTAGCAAATTTAGAACTAAATATTTTCATTTTCCTACTCTTTCTGAAATCAGATTCTAATATTCTTATCTGACTCACTCCTGCCACTGGAGTCTGTCTCATTTTTCCCTCAAGGATGTCACTCTGCCCTTTCTCTGCTTGGAACATTGTCCAGCAGAATATCACAGTTTCCTCTTTCATATTGTTCATTTGCTCCAAAATCTCCTCAGAGCAGCCTCCCCTGACTACCCCTCCTAAGATACAGTGCCTATGTTTCTCGTGATCTCTTACTCTAGCTTGTTTTGTTTTTCTCCATAGCACTAGTGATTACTGGAAATTACAATGCATATTTGTTCATGTGTGAATTTATTATAATCTCCTCTAAGTCAGTGAAAGGTGCATCAGGATATGAGACATGTGACTAATAATTTTTCCTCATTTCTAAAGGACAGTGCCTAACACCTAGCAGAAGATAATGATAAATACTTGTTGCATAAATGGTTAAATTATGGTTAAATTCTGATGTAAAGCTGATGTAAGAATAAAAGTGTACTATTTTGTGATCCATTGATAAATGGCTGGAGGGTTCCTTCATGCAAGCGAATCTGTCTGATGATTTTGCAACACTGCTGGTTTACATGATTGACTCCATTCTTAAAGGCTGCGGTCAAGACTAGTGCATATTGGCATACCTATCCCTTCATTTGGCTTCCCAGATGGTTCAGTGGTAAAGAATCCGCCTGCCAAGCAGGAGACATAGATTCAGTCCCTGGATCAGGAAAATCCCCTGGAGGAGGAAATGGCAAACCTTTCCAGTATTCTTGCCTGGGAAATCCCAAGGACAGAGGAGCCTGGTGGGTTACAGTCCTTGGGATCACAAGGAGTCAGACACAACTTAGCAACTAAACAGTGGCAGCGGCAGCAGCATCCTCTCATTCTCTGTCTGTTTCTCAGTAGGTGATCAGTAAATTTTGATTACCCAAGAGCAAAAGCTCAAATTAATTGACTGATCTTAGGCTTGCACTACTGACTGGATATGATCCTACATTTTATGTTGGTATTACTAGTGTCTGGAGAATTGGAGGCCAAGAGACAAGCACTGTGGGTAAGAATCGTTGATCCTAAGATAGAAAGGAAATTAGTAGGATTTCACAGAAAGGGAGCCTCAATCAAGTCTAAGCCAAATGAGAGAGTGGTGAAGATGGGCAAATGGAACACTAATATTATTTTTATTAAATCAGAGTGCTTATATGAATAGCAACACTGAGTCTTCAAATACTGAAACTCAGACTTACCTGGTCTTTCCATTCACACTCTGAATAAATAAATACAAACTCTCAAACTGGGGTTCTATCCCGCCTAACCTTAGACAAAGGAGTACACAATATGCTCCCTGAAGGCATCTGTATAACCAACTATTGCTAAAAGATTTCTCAGCTGGAATTCAGTCCTTCTCTTCAAAGGAAAGGTGAGTGAAGGAATGGAGAAAGGCTATGGGTTTTATGCTAATGAATGTCACTCCTTATAGAAATAAAAGAAAGGTGAACAAAGGTTTTGCTAAGCATAAGGCACTGGGATTTCCCTGGCGGGTCAGTGGTTAAGATTTCACCTTTCAAAGGGATGCAGTTTCTATACTTGGTTGGGAAGCTAAGATCCCATGTGCCTCGTGGCCAATTCACCAAAATACAAAACAGGAGAAAATTGTAACAAATTCAATAAAAATTTTTAAAAAAAGAAGAAGAAGCCCCCAAAACATGGAAGACAAATGATATCCCTGGCCCATAGAACCTCAAGATAAAAACAGAAGTTCAAATGACTTTCCTGTAGTAAACTAACTAGTATACAGAAATGTTTTAAAACCATTGAGAGGAAAGTAAGTCAGAGATTCCCTCTGACTTTGTGATCTGAACACTGTCTTTTGAAAATTTCTATGTACCAATTATCGATGTCACAATAACGCCACAGTGGTAACACCACAAAACAACCAACCACAAAACTTCAGGGGGTAATCAACAATAATTGTTCACTGTGCACACATCCGTAATTAAGTGGAGGTCACCTAAGGGACTCTGCTAACCTTGGCTGTGCTTGCTCAGATACCTGGAGCTCAGCTGGCTGTTTGGTTGACATAGTCTAGTTTTGGCTGGGGTGACCAGGGGCAACTTGGCATTTTTCATGTGCCATTTAAGACCAAGAGCCTGACCCAGACTATCTTCTGGCAAAGAAAGAAAAAAGTAAATTGAAGCATGCGAGGGCTCTTACTATCTAAGTTTAAAACAGGAGTACCTTCATTGCTATCATTCCATGGACGAAAGCAAGATTAATGGACAAACTCAGAAGTAGCGGTGGAGATATACACAACTTTCCTTTTTCAAAGGGAACTGCATGGTCACAAGGCAAAGGGCATGGATGTATTGGGTGTGGGGGGAGAATTGGCACCAACAATACAGTCTACCATAATGTAAGTTTGAGAGTGACTGCATTTCTAAAATCTAAATAACGCCAGAAGAAAGATACACAAATAGCTAAACTATAGCTGATTTCTCCTTACCCCGAACATTTACAACATATCCGGTGTTCTCTCCTCATCATCTCCTGGATAACGATTGCTATAGGAGAAAAACGGCAAATACATAGTTTAGAAACCAACTTTTTTAATTATAAAGAATCTGTCATCACACAGCCATCCACTATAGAGGTTGAAACACCTCTTAGAGAGGAAACTCAACATTCCTGACAATTCCTAATGGGGAGTCATCATACAGAGTTAGCTCATGCAAAAGAATAAAAAGCAAACCCAGTGAGTTAGGAAACTACCCACAGGTCCAAGCGAGGCGGTTAAAACTGAAACAGCAGTAAGAAGTATTATATGGTCAGATTGTCAGTCCTAGCAGAATTTAAGTGACTGAGCTGCAAGAGAGATAAGTCTGATCCAAAGGGTTTGTATTCACATATGTGAAGCCAGGGAACCAGAATAACTATGCCAAAGAAGAAATGAAGACTCTTAAACAACAAACATTAGTATCTCTGGTATCCCCATACCTCAGCTCATATATTATTTATTCCTTCACCTTCCAGGTGACCTGATTTCTAAAAATGTTGTTCAGTCACTTAGTTGTGTCCAACTCCTTATGACCACATGGACTGCAGCACACCAACCTTCCCTGTTCTTCATAATCTCCTGGAGTTTTCTCAGACTCATGTCCATTGAGTCAATGATGCCATCCAACCAACTCATCCTCTTCTGTCCCCTTCTCCTCCTGACCTTCAGTTCTGTTCAGTTCAGTCTCTCAGTCATGTGCAACTCTTTGTGACCTCATGGACGGCAGCACACCAGGCTTCCTGTCCATCACCAGCTCCCAGAGTTTGCTCAAACTCATAGCCATTGAATTAGTGTTGCCATCCAACCATCTCACCCTCTGTTTATCCCCTTCTCCGCCTGCCTTCTATCTTTCCCAGCATCAGGGTCTTTTCTAAGAGTCAGTTCTTCGCATCAGATGGCCAGAATATTGGAGCTTCAGCTTCAGCATCAGCCCTTCCAATGAATATTCAAGACTGATTTCCTTTAGTTTAACTGCTTGGATCTCCTTGCAGTCCAAGGGACTCTCAAGAGTCTTCTCCAACACCACAGTTCAAAAGCATCAGTTCTTCGACACTAAGCTTTTTCTATGGTCCAACTCTCACATCCACACACGACTACTGAAAAAACCATAGCTTTGAATATATGGACTTTTGCTGGCAAAGTGATAGCTCTGCTTTTTAATACACTGTCTAGGTTTGCCTTAGTTCCCTTTCTTCCAAGAAACAAGTGTCTTTCAATTTCATGACTGCAGTCACAGATACCCTAAAAGTCTCAAAACAATATTTTAAATTAGATTTTACTTAGGGATATAGAAAAATGGTGCTTGCCAAGAATATTAACATAAGAAGATTCAGTTTATGTATNTAAGCTTTTTCTATGGTCCAACTCTCACATCCACACACGACTACTGAAAAAACCATAGCTTTGAATATATGGACTTTTGCTGGCAAAGTGATAGCTCTGCTTTTTAATACACTGTCTAGGTTTGCCTTAGTTCCCTTTCTTCCAAGAAACAAGTGTCTTTCAATTTCATGACTGCAGTCACAGATACCCTAAAAGTCTCAAAACAATATTTTAAATTAGATTTTACTTAGGGATATAGAAAAATGGTGCTTGCCAAGAATATTAACATAAGAAGATTCAGTTTATGTATTAAAATCACACTCATTGTAGATGAAACAAGAGTACAGAGAGTGAAGAGTTCGTAGAAGGACACTGGGTAGCAGAGAGGTGGAAAGAGAAAAGGAAGGAAGGAGGGAAGGAAAGAAGGGAAAAGTAAAGAAGACATGGATGAAAAAGAAAGAAGAAAAAATAATAGGGAGAAGAGTCACAAAACTAGAGCATGAATTGTCTTTTTTACAAAAAGAAAAAAATAGGATCAAACGTTGGCCTCTTATTGCTTCAGTTTTTCTTATTCACCACAGTAGACAGGGAAAATGGTGGCAAAGGTTTTAGGAAAGTGAGTATTACGGGAATTTAGGCCACCATTTGCTCTGAGGTTGATTCTAAACTTGAGTGTGCATTTTACAAAACCAATACACACACCATTGGGTCAATAAGTTTAAGTTTAGTGAATGTGTTTACTATCAATGAGTATGTAGAGCAAGTCTGTAACAAAAATGTGTTCTGCCCATGAGTATATATTGTGGGTATGCATTGCAGTGAGGTTTATGGTATCAGCGGATTAAATTATAGTTTACTTACTCTGTTTAAATGAAATCCCAGTTAAAATTATCAAAAGCCATAGTCAGGCCATTTGAATAAATAAGTGATCAGTTCAGTTCAGTTCAGTTCAGTCGCTCAGTCATGTCCGACTCTCTGCGACCCCATGAATCGCAGCANCTAGTCAAGGCTATGCTTTTTCTGGTAGTCATGTATGGATGTGAGAGTTGGACAAAAAGAAAGTTGAGCACCGAACAATTGATGCTTTTGAACTGTGGTGTTGGAGAAGACTCTTGAGAGTCCCTTGGACTGCAAGGAGATCCAACCAATCCATCCTAAAGGAGATCACATCTGGGTGTTCATTGTTGGGACTGATGTTGAAGCTGAAACTCCAATACTTCGGCCACCTGATGTGGAGAACTGACTCATTTGAAAAGACCCTGATGCCTGGAAAGATTGAGAAAGAAGAGGACCACAGAGGATGAGATGATTGAATGGCATCACCGACTCTATGGGCATGGGTTTGGTTGGACTCCGGGAGTTGCTGATGGACAGGGAGGCTTGGTGTGCTGTGGCTCATGGTGTTGCAGAGTCGGACAGGACTAGTGACTGAACTGAACTGAACTGATTTATTCTCTAAGAATATGCTGCATTTATATCACACTTTTGTCAATGGCTCTTCTACACATATCTAAAAAAGCAAACTCTTTAAATAGATATAATTTTTATAGCTTCATGTAACACTCATATATTGAGAATTCCCAAAGAAATATGTGATTTCAAGGATTCTCTCCTATATTTTAAGCCTATATAGCCAACAATTTTCTGGACACTTCCACTTAGACAAATTTAATGTGCTTATATGAATTCATCAACTTTCTTTACTAGATGTAGTGTTGAAGGAAATCACCTTTCTGAATTGAAACCAGAAAATAAGGACCAGAAGGCAGGTGATTGACTATTCTCATTGAAAGAATTTTAGTATCTTTTTTATTGAAGGATATTTTCTTTAAATGTTGTGCTAGATTCTTCTGTAAAATGAAGTGGATCAGCTATATGTGTGTGTGTGTATATTCCTCTAGAGTCTTCCTCCCACTATCCCCCACCCCATGCTACACATCTAGGTCGTCGGAGAGCACCAAACTGAGCTTCCTATGCCTCATAGCAGGCTCCTACTAGCTTTCCGTGTTACACATAATAGTGTATATGTCAGTCCTAACCTCCCAATTCTTCCCACCCTCCTCTTTGCTTCTGTGCCACATGTCCATCCTCTACATCTGCATCTCTGTCTCTGCACTAAAAATAGATTCATCTGTATCATATTTTTTTTTCTTAGATTCCATATATATGCATTAATATAATGTCTGTTCTTTCTCCTTCCACAATAGCGTAGCATCACATAAATCTCCTCTTCTTATGTAAAGGATAAACTAAGTTTCATGGCAAGAAGACAAATCTTCCTACGTTTTACATAGTCCATTTAGTAATAAACTTTGGCAAAAAAGAAAATGCTCTAAATACTTCGATAATAAATTATACGGCATGGTTATTCCTAATGAATGATGGGCAATGATGGAAACATTTTCTAATGTATGATGAGGCTGACTGTTTTCTCTCCTTGGGCTTATATAATTAAATTTAAAGCATCCCTGTAAGGTGAAGGGAATTATACTTTTAATTTTTTAACCTAATGTTGAGCATATTCAATTAAGGCTGCCAACAAAGAGCCAATTCAGTACCTGCTATTTGGAGACCCACAATTACAGATCTTGAAGAAAAATTATGCTCTAGTTTAGAGAGAGATTTGTGTTAGGTATAGAGAGACACAGGGAAAGGATGATGTTTAAACTGAGGAATTTAGATTCTTTACTCCAAATTTACTGGCTTTCAAAGACCCAAGATAAATAACTAAGTATGTTTCAAAGCACATATGGTAACTGATTCTGTTTCATTTAAATGAGACAAAATTTCAACTGATTTATACTTTCACTTTCAGGTATTTCTTGTGTTATATTGCTTCAAATAGTCTAAGGGGAAAGGATAATTAATCCTGAACTATTTTCTCACTGTATTTCTCAGTTATAGCAAATGGTACATCTTAGTGGTCAGACCTTATGACTTGATTTAGTGATACTCTGCCCTTACCTTTAACTAGTTTTTTACAAGCTCACATACTTGTGGTCACTGTATTTCTGCCCCCTGTGACTTGACTTCCACATAGCAAATACTTTTGAACTAAATTATATTTCCTTAAAGTTTATTCATACTAATACATATTCTTTTATCTTTATTCTTCTGAAGCCAATACAAGCAAATCAGCATCAGTGGGCCCAAACATTTGCTATCTTCTTTTAAAAGGACCTAACATGCTGTGGCAAAAGTTTTATGCTGATCTTTGTAGTTTTCATTGGTACATTCCTCTTTTAACAGTGGATTATAATGAAAACCAAAATATGTTTGCTATTTGTATATTACACTTGAGAATCAAGACCAGTTCTTTTACTTCATTTCAGCTTACAAATAAATGAGAACAGAAATTCATTTTAAGAAGAATCCAAATAGTGATTTTTTGAAGTATCTTTAAAAGATTATCACCTATTTTTAAAAAATTACCATGGCATTGTAATAATTGAAGAATTAATTATGAAAAGAAAGAACTGAAACATTTGCTATAGGGAGCTGGAAGGGTAGACGAGGAAGAAGGTAGGTGTATAGAGAGGAGAAATAAGGTTTTCCTTTTATATCATTGTGATTTTGTGAACTCTATGATACAATACCTATTTTAAATAAACTGAATATCTTTGGTGGTGATATTATTTATTGTCAAAAGGGATAAAAAGGAATGCTACAAATGAACTTATTTGCAAAACAGAAACAGACTCATAGACTTAGAGAACGAACTTATAGTGACCAAGGGGGAAGGATTAGGGAAAGGGATAGTTCAGGAGTTTGGGATTGATTTGTGCACACTACTGTTCCTATACTTAAAATGGGTAGCCAACAAGGACCCACTGTATAGCGCAGGGAACTCTGCTCAATACCACGTGGCAACATGGAGAGGAGAGGAGTTTGGGGAAGAATGGATACATGTATATGTATGGCTGAGTCCCTTTGCTGTCCATCTGAAACGGTCACAACACTGTTGATCACCTACAACCCAATATAAAATAAAAAGTTAAAAATAATAAAACAATAAAAATAAAAAGTATTGATAGGTGTTCACTCAGTGGTCCAATCTGTGTGACCTAGGCAGGGGGTTGACTATTTTAATGAAGACTGAGAATGTTGTACAAATTGCACAGATTTCTTGAAACAAAGATAATGATAGAACAGGAGAGTCTCCAGATGTACAGGCTGAGGAAATATTTGAAAAAGGAAGACATAACAAAAGGAAGCAGATGATTCTGATGGATGTTTTCAAAGGAGCTGTCACATCACAGCTCTCCTTTGGTTTCTGCAGATGCTGTTGGAACTAATCCTGATGATGAGTGATTGTACTTCACATTCTCTGCAGATCAACAGGGATTCTCTGGTAAATAAAGTTTCTTTCTGTGTTTTTTTTTTTCTTTTCACTGAGCACAATGTTTTTTGCCATTTTTAAGAGAGGGAAAAAAAATGTAATTGCCAATTCAGCTCTACAGTAAAGAAATTTCAATGCAGTTTTTTATTTTTGGTTTATTAAATACTTAGGATTTATGTTTGTTTATCTTTAGTTGAAGCCTGGTATTTTAAGATATGTAAAATTATTGACATTTAATATATTCTCCAATTGACTTTAATATATTTTTTAGATAATAAAAATTTGTTTGGAAAAAATTCATAAACTTTTGGACTACTTATTATTCATATATATGTATTATGCAAATATTTAAAAAAACACAATATCTTCTCTATTCTTTATTTTTATGCCCTTCAGAATTTAAGCCATCAAATCATGGATATATTAAACTAGAGCAGGACCAATCCTAGACACTAGGAGTAGTATTTTAATGCAACCTAGCACCATACTCAAATATATTCAATTCTTATTTCGATCTATAAAGAACATTAGATAATATCAACTCACTTTTCAAATAAGGAAATTTAATATGATCAAAATCTAATAATTATTCCAACATCTACAGAACTAACCAGTAAGCTGAGCAGCAGGATGAGATAAATTTAATGTTATTTATAAAAATTACTTGAATATTTTGGAACCAATATTTTAACATGGTAGATGGGGCCTAACTACAATACCTTACCTTGTCCTTACCCTTCATTTATGTTTAAATCCATCACTTGGTGTCATCACTGAAGTGATGAACTCTAAATTTATTGAAGTGTTTGCCATTGTTTCTGGCAATGGATTGGAGTAAGGGCATGAGTGGGCAAGGCAAAACTCTATTTCAGAAATTTTCAAGTTATAGCAAACAATTTTTCATTCTTTCTAAGAATGTACACAGCATTCATGTGAATCTGTGGACTAACCAGATTTTTTACAAATAAGGTTTTCAAAATATGTAACAAGAGTTAAAATTGCCAAATAATTCTAAATGAGATGTTAACAGTATTCTTTCAGCTCTAAAAACACTACCAATTTTTTCAGTGTTTCAGTTTTGTTTTTTCCTCGTGGTAGCTAGATGAGATTTTAATTTTAGAAACAACCATACTAAATTTTATTTCTCACTTAATGGGCATATCAGGTCTTTATTCATGCTTTCATGATGCAAACAGTGGCCATTACTGCTATTACAATGACACCTCCTTCTTGGGGGTCCATGCCACAGGGCCATTAGCGATATTACAGTTTATGAGTCATAATATACTTGTGGTAATTAAACTCCTCTTCAACTGTGTTCCACATGTATCTTGTTCTGTGTCAGGAAAAACATCAAGAAAAAATTCTATGAAGCAAATGCTATCCACAATATAAGAATAATCTGACTAAACATACACATTTTTATCCTAAGGAAATAGCTGTCCACTATATGAGTGATTGAGACAACAAGATTTCTATTGTTATGGGCCATATCCTTACACTAATAAGTATGCTATTATATTTAGAAATATTAATAAATTGATAGATTTAATGCCTAAAAAGTGAATTCTTACAAACAGCTTTACTGTCAAAGTATGTTTGAGAAAATAAGTTATAGGTAAACTTATTGTGAATTTCTCTCAGAATAAGAACTTTCTATTGATATTATCCCAATGAACCTAAGAAACAGAAATAAATAATTCCCAACCAAAAATCTGTAACATATATCTCCACTACATTTGAAGAAAGTGAGTGGTGATATAATTTAATAGTCTTAGATACAATTTTTAATCAGAATATACAATTTGGAGACATTTACAATAATCCTTTTAGAAAAACAGATTACTCAGTTATAACATTGTTCCATTAAAAATTACACACATACATACACACATACATTCAGTTTCAAATAGTTTCACATACCTTCAGATAATAAAACCTACCCCCATACAATAAACCTATTTTGATATAAAATTATTAAGGATCTAATTTCTAAAAGAGCTTTAGAATTTTTAAATTGCAGAAGTCTGAATCTTTTGGGGATAAAGCAGGCTTGGCAGATGGGTGGAAAGAGAAGAACAACACACAAAGCCAAAAGAAATGCCTGGAATGTGATTGATATTTGGACTTTGAGCAAACACACAGGGTGATGCCTGCAGAGGAGGCTACAGAAGGAGAGAGTATAATAACACATCAGATTTTGCTGTTTTAAAATTTTAAAACAGCAATTTTATAACAAAGGGAAATCATCGTAAATTTAGATTACAGTTAGGTCGAGAATAGTTCATTTTTAGTGTTCTCAGATATTTCTTTTGCCCTTTTCACCTTAAGCAGTCCTTCACTCTGAATGGGTTGGGTTTATAAGCTATGCAATGCTTCTTCCATGACATTAGTAGCCTCTAAACTCATGTGAAATGTATATGCTTAAGTCCTTCCCAAAATGAATCATAGCTTTTTTTTTTTTTGAGCTGTGGCTAATTTAAAATATTCAGTACAAAATGAAAACTAAAAATGTTTCAGCTGGCTTATTGATGCAGAAGAGAAAGGCATGAAAGGATATACAACTTGACATTATGGACATTATCCCATTATTTAAGCAGTCTTAATATCAGAAGAAAAGTAACAAAACTGAAATTTGAATACATGTCACCAAGTTGCAGAGAGTTTTAATCATAACTGAAGTGAAGAAAACCAGTATTTCTCTCTTATAAGAAAAATAAGTCTTCATTCTAACAAGCAAAGTTTTCAAAGATCTTATATTATCGAAACTTCTTAATTGTGGGACAGCTTATTGTATAAGTAGACTTATAATAAATCAGGTGAAGTCAAATAGCCTTGAAAAGCTAAAATATTTAAATGAGTACTTTCTTTTCCCCTTTTGTTTATTTCATATAGTTCTTTGAAACATCCTTGTTATTTCCTGATTCTTTCTCTTCATAGTGTTTTATTGCACAGGAATTGAAGACCGAGGAATATATTGTAGTATCACTTTTGGTAGGATAGTCTACATTGGGTTTCTCTGGTGGTTCAATGATAAAGAATCCATTTGCCAATGCAGGAGACGTGGGTTGGATCCTTGGGTCAGGAAGATCCCCTGGAGAAGGAAATGGAAAGCCACTCCAGTATTGTTACCTGGGATATACCAAGGGCAGCTACTGGTGGGTTACAGTCCATGGGGTCTCAAAAGAGTCAGGTACAACTTAGTGACTAAATACACGCAGCATATATTAAGACACCCAACATATATAAAGGATCAAAAACAATAGAAATTTATTTCCTATGCCTTTAATATTTCAAGGAAGGGGCTACTTTTCAGCTGACAGCTTTCCTCTTGTGGTAATTCAAGGAGCCACACTCTTCATTTTGTATCTCTGCCCAAACAAAACCTGATATAATGACAAGGAAGAAGAGAATGATTGTACTTGAAAATCAAAAAAACAAACAAACAGATAAAAGCAAAAAAAAACTAAATGGAGGTAAATCTTGGGTTGGGACTTGAGTAGTAGATGGCATTTCAACAGAAAGAAACCCAAGGAGACAACATCCCAAAAAACACTATAAACAAAGAGAAAAAGAAAAGGATGTTCTGGAAATGATGACTGTCTCGGGTTGCTAGTAATTCAGGATTCATGAGGAGAATCAAATGAAGGTCAAGTGGGGAAAAAGTTGTAAGTATCAGAATAAGGATGCCCTTAATATTCTGCCGAGCTTTTGCTAAACACATATGCGCGCGCGCGCACGCGCGGGCATGCACACACACACACACACACACACACACACACACACACACACATTACTGGAAGGAAAATAACTTTCTAATCGAATGAAGAAAAGAGAGGTGGGAGAGAAGTCAGTCAGATCGCTACTGTGAAATGCAGCAATTTATTAAGCTCCTGAATAAAACATTGGCTACAGAAAAGAAAATGAGTGGATTTATTTGAGGGAAAATAATTGAGATGTAGAAATACCAGATCATAATAGGAAAATTATTTTCAGAAATAAATGAAGAGAGGAAACTGAGGGAGTGACTTCTGGTCTATTTGCCTGAGGGTAGTGACACTATTAAAATGAAGGTAGGAAATGAAGACCATGGATCTGACTGAGGGAAAGAAGACAACAGGCTTAGTTTAAGACATTTTAGGTTTCCTGTATGAGCAAGACATGTCTCTTACACTCAGAGAAACAGCTAAGGGTGTAAGTTTGAGCCAGGGTTGGCGACAAATAGATCTCCTGGGGACTATTGGGAAGTGTGAGTGAAGTCAGTTAGGAAAGGACTATCAAACAGAACATCAATCAATTTTAAATCACCTAGGAAAGCAGTTCCACTGAGGAAGCATGATCTTCTCATACCAGTTGTAATTTTTTTTTTTTATTAACTCAGTGATAGATGAGAAAAAATCAACAGACTTGTTAGAGTAAGGTTTTTCAAATATGTCCTACTATATTGGGGGGGGTGGGGACAAGATTAAAGTAGGGTTTTATTTTCTTTTTTATGTATTCATTTTCTTTTGAAATGATGACAAGTGGATCGTTGTCAACAGTTATGCTTAAATATTGAAGAAATATTTGGAACCTTAGTGAGTAAATGCTCATGAACCANAATATGTCCTACTATATTGGGGGGGGTGGGGACAAGATTAAAGTAGGGTTTTATTTTCTTTTTTATGTATTCATTTTCTTTTGAAATGATGACAAGTGGATCGTTGTCAACAGTTATGCTTAAATATTGAAGAAATATTTGGAACCTTAGTGAGTAAATGCTCATGAACCAAATAGGGTCAGGTGTCCACTACTGAGCCAGTCACTGGCAAGGGGAATGAGATTACCCTTTGGATCATGATTCTCTTCCTGGGGGAAGACTGGAATTTACCTCATCAAGATATCTAGCTATCTGTGTGTGTTTGGGGTGGGATAGTTTTTACCAAATAATAATAATAATATTAAAATAATCAGGATGCTCTTTTTAAAAACAAGAAAAAAGGAGAGTGAATATTTTGAAGGCAAACATAGCATTTACTGTGTGTGCACTCAGTCACTTAGTTGTGTCTGACTTTTTGTAACTCTGTGGACTGTAGCCTCCAGACTTCTCTGTCCATGGAATTTTCCAGGCAATACTAGAATGTGTTGCCATTTCCTACTCCAAGAGATCTTCCAGACCCAGGGATCAAACCTGAGTCTTCTGCATCTCCTACATTGACAGGAGGATTCTTGACCACCATGCCATCTGGCAAGCCCCATATTATTCACTATATCATGATTATCTGGTTAAGTGAATAAATAACAACAATAAGGTTGCATTTCAGTCCTTATTATTGAATATTCTATAATGCATTATTTCCTTTTACTCGAATAAATAGATTTCATAAAAGGATGTTTTTCCCTAAGCATACCACTTTAGATTGGCAAGAATCATCATTACTAAACATATACATATAAAAAGTATAGAAAACCGAACTGAGAGCGCAGGCGGCTGCGGGGCCGGCTCACTTGAGCGCGGCCGAGAGGAACCATCACGCGTCCGAGGACAGGGGTGGCAGCCGGGAAGAGCCACCCCGTGTCCAAGAGACAGCGGCAGAGAGTCCCGGGCTGTGGCAGCGCAGGAACAGCTGAGAGGAGCCACCCCACNTGTGCTATCGTGTGGGAAATGAATCATCAGTCTATATTCGGTTTATTGTTTTTATTTATTAAATTAAAAAAAAAATAAAAGTGTAAAAAAAAAAGAAAAGAAGAAAACCGAACTGAATATAACATCGAGGTATATACGGGAAGATGTTTGAATGAATTTTATGACGTATTTATAACATTTTAAGATTGTAAGTCCACCAGGGAGGAATGTTGCTTATTGTGTTCACTGGTGAATATCTACTGTTTAAACCAATACTTGACATACCATAGGCTTGAAGTAAATATCTGTATGATGAATAAATGAAGAAAATATTTATATTGACTTAGTTGTGGTTTTCATATTTCTCTGATAAAAGAAAATTCTCTTTAAATTTTTTATATTTGATTATTTGGTATTTAATCTGCTCTGATTTTAACTATGCCCTTTTGCAATATTATGTCTAAATTTAATTGTATGTGACCTCATTTGCCCTTCAATTTCATCCAAAATTCTAGGCTTAGTCAGGGTGACTGGTTTCCCTTCTTGGTTTTCAAATATTCTGGTATAATTTGTTTTGAATGGGCAGAACCATATTCTTTTTGATATCCAACTTTCTTGAACTGCACTTGCTCAAAGAATCCCAAGGATTCATTGTACCAGTTTTCAAGCTTGATACAATTAGCTTCCTAAAGTCAATTTTCTTAATCTTGCTGGCATTTCCATTCCCTTCCCTTAGGGAAAGGAATTCAATTTCATCTACTTGTGACTGTTTCCTCAAGGTTCCCTTTTACTATTAGAAATCCATCTAACTTTTCCCTGTGAGCATGTATCAGATCTGGTACCTGCCTTGGGAAATGTTACGTTTTTCACAGAGGACCATGCTGTGAGATCCCATTGCTTCTCAACTTCTCAGTCATCAGTATTCTCATTTTGATATGTGCCTATCAACCCTTATCTGTATTTAACATTTATTTAAGTTGACTATAAACCTTATTAATCTACTGTCTCTTAGTTTAGTGATTTACATCAGTGATTCACACCAGGGCTTCCCTGGTGGCTCAGACAGTAAAAAATCTGCCTGAATGAAGAAGACCCAGATTTGATCCCTGGGTCAGGAAGATCTCCTGAAGAAGGAATGGCTACCTACTTCCGTATTCTTGCCTGGAGAATTCCAAGGATAGAGGAACCCGGCAGGCTATAGTCCATGGGGTCACAAAGAGCCAGACACAACTGAGTGACCAACACTTTCACTTTTTCCCTTTTTATAGTAAATTTAGAATATAGTTATTTCATATGCTCTTTATGTATTAACTTTAATCCAATTATTCATCCCAGATAATCCCATTACTACATGTTTACTCCAGATTTATCAATGCATTAATTTCACAAGTAATTATAGAATCCTTTCTCTTTCCTAAGCCAGTCCTCCGATTCCAAGTATTATCCTACTAGTTGTCAGGTATTTTAACAGCATCTTAACTCCAAATACTCCTGATTCATTATATCATTGAAATTTACATCAGAGCATTTTGCATAATTTATGATTATTTCCTCACAATGGAATATGGTACTATAGTAGATAGATATGTTGTGTGATAGTCATCAAAACACATAAACATCACAATTCACAGTAAACATTCCTAAAAATAAATACACAAAGACAGTGAGCAAATAATGGTACAAAATTTTCAATTTATTTGTATTAGAAAAAAACAAGTGATAAAAGATTTGGTGTGAGCCTAGAGAGGAGTTAAATGAGGAGCTAAGTCTATTTAACAGATTAAACAAGAAGCTATTAGATGACTAAGATAAGAAAATATCATTTTATAAAAACTTAAAAGCATCTCAAATGAGTTTTCATTAATTGTTTTTATTTCTTCAGCTAGTATCTTTAGAGTGTTACTACATATGAGTTCATAGAACACAGAGATAAATAACATGCAGTCTTGCCAAGAAGGAGATTACAGTCTTGGAATAAGACAGAGTTTATATTAAAAGATTTTATTTTCTTTTATTGCACATCTATGATAAAAATCATAATGAGTACAATGGGAACACAAAGAAAGTCTGCTAGCAGGGTCAGTTATCCTTAGGAATCTGAGGAAATTATTCAAGGGTAAGAATATCTATTTACACATAAGTCACTTCGAGTAAGACTGTGCTTTCTGCACAAAGATCAGGCACTCCATGGCTGTATAACACATCTCAAACTTTGAGCACGAGCATAGAAAGTTAGAGAGATAACCACAGGCTATACGTGAGTATTTTCATTGGAAGTTCAGTCACTTAAGCATAGAAATCTTTGGTTCTTTATGTAGGGTTACCCATGCAAATCACAAAGGCACAGAGCTGAGGATGGTTAGCATTTTACTGGGTCTTCAGACTGAGGATGAAAGGTGGATTTAAGGTGAGGCATTTGCAGTTAGAAAGCCACTGGGTTGCTACCTCTGCAAAATTGAAGGGCTAGAGATTATAGCATAGATTAGCAGTATGTTCATGGTGGGAAAAATTCAAACGATAATTTCCTTTGGGAATAATTTTTCTGTGTATCACACTTATCAAGATTTTTTTTTCAGCTACTCCAGTGTTTCCCAGTGTTTTATTAGGGATCTTCAAGTTAACTTCAATGAAATGTTTTACTTGTTCTTAACAGTGCATATTAAATTCCTTAAAAGAAGAATTACGATAACTCTTATTTACTATGATGTTTTTTTGAAAAGTATGTTTGACTTTTATAGAAGGTCACAAGAAGAAACCATCTTATGATAGCCACATTCATACAAACACACTTAGTATTTCTCAAAATAAACATGAATTCTAGATGATCTTAGATTTCATACTATATTTTGTTTATATTCCCATCTCACACTGCTGCTGCTGCTACTGCTGCTAAGTCACTTCAGTCGTGTCCGACTCTGTGCGACCCCAGGGATGGCTGCCCACCAGGCTCCCCTGTCCCTGGGATTCTCCAGGCAAGAACACTGGAGTGGGTTGCCATTTCCTTCTCCAAAGCATGAAAGTGAAAAGTGAAAGTGAAGTCGCTCAGTCGTGTCCGACTCTTCCCGACCCCATCGACTGCAGCCCACCAGGCTCCTCCGTCCACGGGATTTTCCAGGCAAGAGTACTGGAGTGGGGTGCCATTGCCTTCTCCGCCATCTCACTCTAACCCTGCTCAAAGCAAACCTTCTCAAAAGAGTTATCAACACTTGCTGTCTCTCCTTTCTCAGAAACTATTCACTCTTCAGACTAGACCAATCTGAGGGTCACTCCCAAGTGTGGCCTGTGAGATACCATTTAGCCTACTCTTGCCAAGGTTGCTTACAATCCCCAGGATGCTTACGTCAAGAAATATGTCTATGCCCTCATCTCCCTAGACCTTCCAGCAGCATTTGACAAGATTTGCCACTTTTCCTTCTCAAAACACATTTTCTTCTTGGTTTTACTGACATTACATTGGTCGTAAATGTTAGAGCCTCAGTTGTGTCTCCTCTTTGCAACCCCATAGACTGTAGCCCACCAGACTGCAGTCCATTGTCCTTGGGATTCTCCAGGCAAGAATACTGGAATGAGTAGCCATTCTGTTCTCCAGAGGACCTTCCCATCCCAGGGATTGGACCTGGGTATCCTCCATTGCAGGTGGATTCTTTAATGTCTGAGCCACCACAGAAGCCCAAACTGGTCATAACACCCATCTTAATAATTGGAATAGTAGATGTATATTTCTCTTTTTACCTCAGTTCTAATTTTCTTTTTCCATTTCCATTTATAACTAAGCTTTGTTTGTGAGGCATCTTAAATCACTGTGGGAAAAAGGAATGTATAAAATTAACATAAAAGTTAAATATGTAAGCAATAATACTGGCTGTCTTATGGTTACAAGATGCCATAAAGGAATTAAAAGAATTTATACTCACAGATATAGTCAAGTAAGAGTTTCATGTCTAAATATGTTATCTAAAAATATATGAACTGTCAACACTGTCAAATAAAGAGCATTTGTGTTTAGGTACAGACTACTTAAAGATGCACATAATTCTTATAAAATAAGAAACTAGAGCCATGAGGGTAACAATAAAAATAAGACTGAAGAAAGCCAAAGAAACTATCCTCAGTTGAATTCTCTTTCAAGTAAAGTGAGTCAATTTTCTTAGGGAAAGGCCCTCATTAACCTTGAGATACAGTAGCAGCTGCTATAAAACATTCCTAACCAGAGTACATGGAAGAGCTTATCACTGTGGGCCTGTGATATAATCACAGAAACATTGAATGTGAATTAGAGCAGGTGGATTAAAAATTATGGTGTCACACCTTGGCTGTCTAGGGGATGATTAGGTTAGGTCTCCAAAGGCAAAGACAACACAGCACTTATATCATTATTCAAATAAAGATCTTGCTTTGGAATACATTTCACAGGGAGATTATAATATAAACCAAATAGCCAGTGATTGAGAATTAGCAAATAGAAAATTTTACCAATAGATATTTCTAAATAAAGGTGAATCCTACTGATTTTCTAAAAGAGTAGAAGTACAGTGCTAACAACTTTTATTATGGCATTTTATTCTTTCTGAAAATATTAGTTATGTTCAAGTCTGAAAGGTCACTAAAATTCTTGGTTGAGAAAAATATTTCATAGAAATCAGAGGCATTGTCATGGAGTTTGGACAGCCAATATCTTTTCCTTGGATGGTTTTTCTAAGATTAAAAATTATCCTGAAGATAATAAAATTGCTGCTTGTTGAATAAATACATAATAACATTTTTCAATTAAATAAAAAACAATTTAAGGGAAATATTGTAATTAGGCAATGGCTATCCTTCTGTTTAATTAAAATTTAACGTATGATATGCATCAACATTTCAGTTTTAAGTTGTGTTCATGGCTTTCATCTTAACAATTCTCTCTGTATCTAGTCCAATGAAAATAATTAGAAATATTCACAAAGAATTATAGAAAGGACACAAATTGAACTACTTGGCTCTCTGTGCTCCCCAGGTAGAGCCTGAGAAAAGGACTTGAGTTTGTATGGTAAAACCAAAATGCAAGAAAGAAGAAGAGAGACTAAAGGATGGAGAAAAAGCTAGAAGGCTCTTTGTCAAGGTCATCAACTGGGACTTTCTTACATCTGGGTCTTCTCAAGAGCCTGTAGAATGTCTAAGAGCTCTTCTCTCAAGGATCAGCTGGGAGAAGCATTCATCCATGAGAGCTCTTCTCTGTTCGGTTGAAGGCTACTCTACAGGCATTGTCTCTGTTTTCCATCCGCCTACAATATATATGGACTGTGCGAATTTCTGGGCATCCTTGGCCTTGTAGTGAGAAAAAGACACCTGCTTTAGGAGAAATATGGATGGAGGAGCCTGGAAGGCTGCGGTCCATGGGGTTGCTGAGGGTCAGACACGACTGAGCGACTTCCCTTTCACTTTTCACTTTCATGTACTGGAGAAGGAAATGGCAACCCACTCCAGTGTTCTTGCCTGGAGAATCCCAGGGACGGGGGAGCCTGGTGGGCTGCCGTCTATGGGGTCACACAGAGTCAGATACAACTGAAGCAACTTAGCAGCAGCAGCTGCAGCAGAGGGAATTGAAGCCCAAACAGAACTGTTTGCTACAGTTATTGCTGAAATCAATGGTGAGATTGATCATATTCCCATTGTGGTGGGATGTTGAGGTCTTTGAGACCATTATCATGGTGCTTACTTTAAAATAATGTTCAAAAACTCCCCTGGTGGCTCAGACAGTAAAAAATCCACCTGCAATGCAGGAGACTTAGGTTCAATCCCTATGTCAGGAAGATCCCCTGGAGAAGAGAATGACTACCCATTCCAGTATTCTTGCCTGGAGAATGCCATGGACAGAGGAGCCTGGTGGGCTATAGTCCATGGGGTCACAAAGAATAAGACATGACTGAGCAACTAATACTTTCACTTCAAACCTGGGAGATGCTAAGTAAATCAAATACACACAAAAATTGACGTTGGTTATAGTGGATAGTCTATAAAGAAAAATATTTGGCAGTCACTTAAATATATAGCAGAATATTTAACGCTTTAGGAAATCATTCATAATATCAAGTGAACAAAATGTGTAATGAAAGATAGTTGAAGGTCTTAGTCATCTGCGTATACACACAAAATATCTTGAACATATATATTTGCATATCAACAATGCTTATTTTTGGGTAGTAGGATTATAGGTTATCTTCATTTTCTCTTTGATACTTTTTGCTTCATTTTTTCTTTGATGCTTTTTTCTTCATTTTCTATTTGACAATATTTTTGAAGTTTTTTTACAAAAAAACATATACTGTTCTAGTAATGAAAGAATCAATGCAAAAAAAAATATTTAAACAAAGAAAAAAATTCTCATTAGAATTTATTCTATATTCCCACCATCCAGAAGTCTATTCAGGTTGCGTAAACTATGGATTCATTGTAAAAATATTTTTCTCAACCAAATATTTAAGTATGCCTGAAAGGTCCATTAAAAATTTGACTCTTTGATTTGGTGTTATAGCCTCAGCCCAACCCCCACCATCTCTCACTGATGACTCTACAAAGCAATACTGTGTGCTTGAAGACCTTCAGAAGCTTTCATGCAGATTGAGTATATTCACTTACTATAAATTATTTCTCCTTGGTATAGCCAATGAAAATAGAAAAGCCAGAAATAAAAAAATTATTGAGAAAAATTAAGTAGTCATTCAGCACATTTCATATGGGAAAAAAATAAGCTTACAGAATGATTTATTTCCCGAGAAAGGAGCAGCGTCCTGTAAAGGAAAGCTGTAAAGGAAACTTTATGGCTACAGATACTCTGTAAACACTCAACACACACTAGAAACTGATTTCAACTGACAACACTTGCCCAGAGTGTATGAGATCCTGTTTCCATTTCTGCTTCTTTCTTCAAAGGATCTCATAATAAAGAACTAAGTATCAAGAACAAGCGCAGTTTATTGGAACAAGTTATAATTAAGGTATGAAAATGGTGGGAAACCTAGCAGGTAGCCATAGTTAAGAGAGTGAGAACAATTGGCTTGGGAAGCAGACAACTTTCCATCACAGCCGAAAGCAACAAAATGCCAGCTGTACCCTACTGAGAAAGTACAACGGCAGAAAAGAAAACCAACAAACAAAATAAATCAAAAAGAATCTGGCTGTATAAGTTAGAGTAGCTTTTCTTGAGCAGAATTTATACTGAAGGTGAACTTATGGGAAATATAAGAATTAGTGTATGTCCTAGACTGAAAATATAACTCAAAATACTATCTTCAATATTTTGAAAAGAATAGAAACTAGTCCTTATTTTGCAAATGAACTTTTTCTTCTGCCATATTGTACTACTTTTACAGAAAGATGATCATCAAGACATGACAGAAACTGAAAAATTTCAGATTCAATACTGTATCTTGATAGTGTTATAACATTTTCAAGTTTTACTTTTTTGTGGAAATCTGAAAAGCTGCATACCTTTGACAGGGATGCTCCTTCCAGTCAGTTTTTAGTTCATTTATTCAACAAATTATTTCACTCATACTTGTCTCTGAAGACAAAGATGAAAATATAGAAGTTTTTCTTACCAACCCCCAGTGTAGAAGAGGAGATCATGATATAAAAGATAATATTGTGGTACTATATGACAATACAAGGCTCAGACAGCGGCTATGGAGAGTAGTAGCTAAGTATGTAGATTTGGAAGCCATTCTTCTATGATAAGGCCGTTTTTTACCACCCACTTCCAGTTTGAGTACCTCTGCATTTGAACCACCTTTCAATTTCCTCACAATAAAACGAGAATGCAATGAATGCATTTGCCTTTTATAATCAAAATGAAGTTAAACAAATTAATTCATGTATATGTAAACCAAAGAACAGTCTCTGATATGTTGCTGTTCATTGTTTAGTCACTAAATCACGCCCAACTCTTTTTCACTCCATGCACTGAAGCGTGCCAGGCTTCCCTGTCCTTCACTGTCTCCCAGAGTTTGCTCAAACTCATGTCCTTTGAGTCAGTGAAAGTGAAAGTGAAGTCACTCAGTCGTGTCCGATGCTTTGTGACCCCGTGGACTGTAGCCTACCAGGCTCCTCCGTCCATGGGATTCTCCAGGCAAGAATACTGGAGTGGGTTGCCGTTTCCTTCTCCAGGTGATCTTCCTGACCCAGGGATCGAACCCAGGTCTCCCACATTGCAGGCAGATGGTTTAACCTCTGAGCCACCAGGGAAGCCCATTGAGTCAGTGATGACATCCAAACATCTCATCCTCTGTGGTCCCCTGCTTCTGCCCTCAAACTTTCCCAGCATCAGGGTCTTTTCCAACAGATCGTCTCTTTGAATCAGGTGACCAAAATATTCAGCTTCAATATCAGTCCTTTTGATGAATATTCAGGATTGATTTCTTTTAGAATTTACTAGTTTGATCTCCTTGCAATCCAGGGGATTCCCAAGAGTCTTTTCCAACATCACAACTTGAAAGCATCAGTTTTTCTGCACTTTGCCTTATTTATAGTGCTAGAATTTTTTAAGAAAGGTTTAACAAAAGAGGCAAAACCAATGCAGTATTATAAAGAAAAATAAAGTAAAAAAAAATAATAAAATAAATAAATAAAAAGAGGATTCTAAAGATTGTTGGGAATTTTAAAATGAGAATCTGATCTATAATTATTCTAGGTCAGAACAGTCTTTTTAAAGCAACAACAAGAAAAAATACTAAAATGCATAAAAATTTTAACCTAGTTTTGGTGGGAGGGGTGGATATTTGTGTGGAGTTCAACTTTTTTATAGTATCTGTGTTTGCCCAGTCATTCAGTTGTGTCTGGCTCTTTGCTGCCCCATGGATTATAGCCTGTCAGGCTCCTTAGTCCTTGGGATTTTCCAAGCAAGAATACTGGAGTGAATTACCACCTCCTACTCCAAGGATCTTTCCCACTCAGGGATTGAACCTGCCTCTCTCTCATCACTTGCATTGGTAGGAGGATTCTTTAGTGCTAGCACCATCTAGGAAGTCCTTATTATAGTTTGCCTGCAATATAGGAGACCTGTGTTCGTTCCCTGAGTAGGAAAGATCTGCTGGATAAGGAAATGGCAACCCACTCCAGTATTTTTGCCTGGAGAATTCCATGGACAGAGGAGCTTGGCAGGCTGCAGACCATGGGGTTGTGAAGAGTGGACACAACTGAGCGACTATCACTCATACTCACTAAAATAATAAATGCTGAAGAGGGTGTAGAGACTTCTACACTGTTGGTGGAAGTATAAATTGTTATTGCCACTTTGGAGAACATTAGGGAGCTTCCTTAAAATCTAAAAGGAGCTGCCATATGATCTACTAATCTCACTCCTGGGCAAAATCAAAAAAAAACAAACTCTAATTCACAAAGATTCATGTACCCCTATGCACTGTTTACAATAGCCAAGACAAAGAAACAACCAAAATGTCCATCAACACATGAATGGATAAAGAAGATGTGCTTTATGTATATAGTCAAAGTCGCTTAGTCGTGTTTGGCTCTTTGCAACTCCATTGACTGTAGCCTACCAGGTTCCTCTACCCATGGGATTCTCCAGGCAAGAATACTGGAGTGGGTTGCCGTGCCCTCCTCCAGGGGATCTTCCCAACCCAGGGACTGAACCCAGTTCTCCTGCTTTGCAGGCGGATTCTTTACTGTCTGAGCTACCAGGGAAGCCCAAGAAGACTAGAGTGGGTAGCCCATCCCTTCTCCAGGGAATCTTCCCAACCAAAGAATTGAACTTGGGTCTCCTGCATTGCAAGCAGATTCTTTACCAGCTGAGAAAAACAAACAACAAAAACAAACACACACACACATACACACACACAAACCCAGGAATATCACTTAGCCATTAAAAGGAGAAAATGATGCCATTTGAAGAAACATGAGCGGACCTGCAGGTTATCATAGTAAGCACAGTAAGTCAGACAGAGATACATACTCTATCACTTATATGCGGAATCTAAAATATGACACAAATGAACATATCTGCAAAACGAAGACAGATTCATAAATATAGAGAACATTCGAGGCTGCCAAAGGGGATGTAAAGGGAGGGAAGAACTGGGAGTTTGGGATTTTCAGAGGCAAACCAGTATATATGGGATAAATGAACAACACAGTTGTATTGTATAGCACAAAAAACTATATTTAATACCATGTGATAAACCATAACAGAAAAGAATATGAAAAGTAGTATATGTGTATAATTGAATCCCTTTGCTGTACAACAGAAATTAAACACAATATTGCAAATCAACTATTAATACAATTTAAAATAAATTATTCTAGGCAATAGAAATCGTTTTTAGGCAACAACAACAAATATTAAAATGCATAAACATTTTAAATTATTAATATTTTTGGTGGGTGGGATGAATATCTGTATGAAGATCAAGTTCTTTATAACAGCATACTATGGAATAGTGTATATTGAGCTGGCTGTCATCCGGGAAAAATCTAAAGCACAGATTAATTAATTTTTACTATCCCTAATCTGCTTCCAGACTTTACCTTTCTTAATTTAATCGGATCTTTTTGACATTTTAGACACCTGATCAATATTTAGGTAAATATATTCACTTTGCTTCTAAATATGTCTGTGATAACTAATGAGTCATCACAGAGTAGCCTATTGTTAGTTAAATTTATAAGAATTGGTCCCAAGAAGGTCAAATGAAGATTATTACATTGAAAGTTCTTTGATGGCTACTGCTGTGTGTTTTTCATCTTAAGAGTCCATTCAACAAACACAATGTATGAGGTATTATTTTACGTGCACGTTAATATAATAGTTTCTGGGTGAAACTGGAGCCAGATATGGGATCAGTGTTAGAAAGAAAAGTATAGGTTATATGTACTGCTCTTCTGAGTTATATTGATAGGTTTTGTATTTGTGTTTTACTACTGTTATCTTTGTTCAATTATTTCAGGTTATTTCAGTGATTGTGGGATTGTGGCATAGAAAACTAAAAGAAAACAGACCTTAATTTAGACCAACAGCTGGTGGCTACACATGTAATTAATGGGGAAGACTGTTTACTGGTATTTATTTTAGAACCGATCCCATCCCTGCCAAAGAAAATGGCAGTGCTGAAACTTCACATTTTCAAAAAGCCAGTTCGTTTGGCTTCCATGAACTTGTGGCTAGAAGAAATCTACTTAATTTTCTATGCTGCATATGTAAGAGTCGGAATTTATACAGAGAATGGAGCTGTATTTTTATTCGGTAATGGTCTTCTGGTTTTGATAGAGATTAAGAGAAATCCATAGCATATACTCTGGGCTATGAAATTATATGTCTTAAAATACATTTAACTTATGTTTTTCCATACAGTTGAAGCATTTCAGTAGCCTAATAGATACCACAAGTTAGTCTAATGAACTCCGTGGGTGACTTTGCAGCATATTCTATGAAACTTTGACATTTCCATAATTAACCAAAGTCTGGGGCTCCAGTTCTAAGTTGGTCTTTTGCCCAAGCATTCAATTTGTGAATATGATTAAGAAGCTGAATTTTATTTTTGAGCATTTGGCTTCAGTTCCTAGAAGCCATGCTACTGAAATGATTTTGTTTCTAAGCATTTCCTTGTGGAGGGTATAATTTCCATAAAATAGTGTATTTTAAGAGAGATTTCAGTTCAGTAGTCTATAATATGATTTTCTCCATGCAACATCCCCTTGGCTTTGCAGGGCTGGTTCTTCTTCATTTTCCAGATGGCAGCTTAAACATCACTGCCTAAGAATCCTTTCTTGAGGGATCTATGTAGTTTCCACCAGAACATTCTCTACCTCAAATTATTTTAAACTGTGTTAATATACCATCTATGATGTCTGTCATTAACATATTTAAAGGCCCCACATATATGGAAACTGTAAATTCCTCTTATTGTTTTTCCAGTGTAATTTAGATAATTGTTTGTTAACATTTTGAGGTTGTTTCTCTTTCCTGACTCTGTGGAAAACTGGAAAAGAGAAATGAAAACAAAGTAAATTTTTTTCTGATTTTCTTGGCTGAATATATAAGATCAAAGAACTTCAACAGCTAGCATTTATTTACGTTTAGCTTTATATTAATTTTATAAGAAGATTTTCAAAAGGATAACCCTTCTTCAAAGTCTCTAATAGTATTTGTTAAGTACTACGCTCTTTCCTAATTACTCATTCTGTGATATGCTTTAAATTGATTACTGATACCATCTTCTACACTTCTGAGGCAAGGTCTGAGTATGATGTGGAATTCTTTCTCAACCCACCACCCTGTAAGTCACCGTACATATTTGTGTACATTTATGTGTATACAAACACCTTTCCTATCTGTCATAAGTGCTAATTTATACCTCTTTTAATTATCTGTCTATGTTTATCTTTTTACCTATGTGTCTATTTTTCTCTACATTTAAAATGGGCAATTAACAGGGACCTACTTATAGCACAGGGAACTCGGTTCAATATTCTGTAATCATCAAAATGGGAAAATAATTTGTAAAAGAATAGATACCAGAGATCAAATTGCCAACATTTATTGGATCATGGAGGAAGCAAGGAAGTTCCATATAAACATCTACTTCTTCATTGACTACACTAAAGCTGTTGACTGTGTGGATCCATAACAAACCGTGGAAAAATTTGCTATATGACTCAGGGAGCTCAAACCAGTTCTCTATGACAACCTAGAGGGATGAGAAGGGGTGGGAGAGGGGAGGAGGTTAAAAAGAGAAGGTGCTTATGGATACTGATGGCTGATTCATGTTGATGTATGGCAGAAGCCAACACAATATTGTAAAGCAATTATCCTTTAGTTAAAAATAAATAATTTTTTTTAAAAAGAGATATAGGAGTACCAGACCACCTTATCTGTCTCCTGAGAAACCTGTATGCAGATCCAGAAGTAACTATTAGACCCAGACATGGAACAACTGACTGGTTCAAAATTTGGAAAGGAGTACATCAAGGTTGTATATTGTCACCCTGCTTACTTAACTTATGTGCAGAGTAAATTATGTGAAATTCTCAGCTGGATGAATCACAAATTGGAATCAAGATTGCTGAGAGAAATAACAACAACCTCAGATATGCAGATGATACCGCTCTAAAGACAGAAAATGAAGAGGAACTAAAGAGTCTTTTGTTGAGTGTGAAAGAGGATAATAAAAAATCTGGCTTGAAACTCTGCATTAAAAAAAAAAACTAAGATCATGGCAACCTGATTCTATTACTTCATGGCAAATAGGTGGAAAAAAAGTAGAAACAGTGGCAGATTTTATATTCTTGGACTCCAACATCACTGTTCACAGTGACTGCAGCTATGAAATTAAAAGATACTTGCTCCCTGGAGGGAAAGCTATGACAAACCTAGACAACATATTAAAAACCAGAAACATTACTTTGCTGACAAATGTCCATCCAGTCAAAGCTATGGTTTTTCCAGTAGTCTTGTATGGATGTGAGAGTGGGACCATAAAGAAGGCTGACTGCCAAAGAATCGATGCTTTCAAATTGTAGTGCTGGAGAAGATTCCTCAGAGTCCCTCAGAGAGCAAGGAGAAAAAAAAACAGTCAACCCTAAAGGAAATCAACTCTGAGTATTCACTGGAAGAACTGACACTGAAGCCCCAATATTTAGTCCACCTGATGCAAAGAGCTGACTCATTGGAAAAGACCCTGATGCTAGGAAAGATTGAGGGCAGGAGGAGAAGGGGACGGAAGAGAATGAGATGGTTGGATGGCATCACCATCCAGTAGACATGAATCTGAGCAAATTCTGGGTGATAGTGAAGGACAGAGCAGCCTGGTGTGCAATAGTCCATGAGAGGCCAAAGAGTTGGACAGACTTATGGACAGAACAACAATATATATATATATATATACACACACACACACACACACATACACACACACAACTGAACCACTTTGCTGCCCACTTGAAACAAAAACAACATTGTTAATAAACTATAGTCCAATATAAAATACAAAATTTTAATGAAATAAAATTCTAATCAGTCCCTTCCTTTCTCTCTTTATCACGTTTGCCACTTCCTGGATTCAGGTCATTTTTTGGTCTGAGCTACTGAATTCAACCTCCTGTGTTGCCCACTCCATTACATTCTAAATATACAGAGGGATCTTTTTCTAAAAGTTGATCTCTTCCACCTTAATTCCCTGTAAGGATCCTGAATGTCTTCAAGAAGAAAACTAACACCTTATGATCGTGTCCATACAATTTTTCATGATGCTTCCGCTGCTACTTTTCAGTTTTATCTTTTCCTTCTCTCCATTCTGAACTCTAAATATAAAAATCTGAAACTGCTTGTAATATTGAAAACACTCTTATTTTCCATATGCTTGTACCTTTGTTCAGAGAAGGCAATGGCAACCCACACCAGTACTCTTGCCTGGAGAATCCCATGGATGGAGGAGACTGGAAGGCTATAGTCCATGGGATTGCTAAGAGTTGGACACGACTGAGCGACTTCACTTTCACTTTTCACCTTCATGCATTGGAGAAGGAAATGACAGCCCACTCCAGTATTCCTGCCAGGAGAATCCCAGGGACAGAGGAGCCTATTGGGCTGCCATCTATGGGGTTGCAGTCGGACAAGACTGATGCGACTTAGCAGCAGTAGCAGCAGCAGCAGTACCTTTGTTGCTTTCTCTCTGAAACAATCTCAAGGTGAGATTTACTTATTTTACTTATTCCAATTAACTAATGTGTACCCTTCAAAATTTGGCTGAGCTATAGATAGCATATTGAAAAGCAGAGACATTACTTTGCCGACTAAGGTCCGTCTAGTCAAGGCTATGGTTTTTCCAGTGGTCATGTGTAGATGTGAGTTGGACTGTGAAGAAAGCTGAGTGCTGAAGAACTGATGCTTTTGAACTGTGGTGTTGGAAAATACTCTTGAGAGTCCCTTGGACTGCAAGGAGATCCAACCAGTCCATTCTGAGGGAGATCAGCCCTGGGTGTTCTTTGGAAGGAATGATGCTAAAACTGAAACTCTAGTACTTTGGCCACCTCATGCAAAGAGTTGTCTCATTGGAAAAGACTCTGATGCTGGGAGGGATTGGGGGCAGGAGAAGAAGGGGACGACTGAGGATGAGATGGCTGGATGGCATCACTGACTCGATGGACGTGAATCTGAGTGAACTCCAGGAGTTGGTGATGGACAGGGAGGCCTGGCGTGCTGACTGAGCGATTGAACTGAACTGAACTGATAGCTTCATTTAAAATGAGTTTTAAAGCCTCTCATTTCAGGTAACTGCTTCCTGTTTCCATAGTGCTTTGACTACCTCTGACAGTATTTATTACTCTATATTTATCGTGTTTTATTTTTCTGCCTCCTCCACAGGCTATGAGCTTGTTTAAGAGAAAGATGATGATCTTTATCTAAATTTCTCATATATAGCATAGTATCTAGGCCAAAGTTTATGTTGAACATTGTATATAAATGAAAAAATAGTCATGGAACCAAGAATATTGACTTCTGTTTGAAAAAAATTTCTGCTACTGGGAAAAGGAGGTGTAAAAGTGATTGATATGGAAAAATTTTACCTCTGTTTCTGCTTACTGCATTTCAGGAAATGTTATAAGTAATTTTTATGATGGCTTCATTTGGGCAGTGTAATTTTCCCAGAAGATTAGTGAGCCATTATTATGATCCATTTCTGTATCAGGACATTGAGACACAAGGGAGTTTATTTACCAAAGGTCATACATTTTCTTAGCCTGGGTTCCTCTGAAAGCACAGTCTGAGGCAAAGGGGTACATTGCTAAAATTTCATTAGATAATGCAAAATCAAGGATGAAGGTATTAGGGAAATGGGACTGAGACTGAGAAAGAGACAAACAATATAAGGCACTATTATTGAGTTGATCAACACTTGTCAATTGCAGCTCTCTGGGTCTCCAAGGGCATCGTCGGAGAGGCTTTATACTGAATGTATCTCAAGACCATCTTTCCATTGAAGAGGAAAAGGGAAGACATATTCATGGGTTCATGTGTCCCCTTGGTCAAGTGTTTTCCCACATTTCTGGGTAGGGCAAGCACAGGATCCCCTAGCACTGTATGTCTTTTCATCATCAGAAATACAGCAGGGGAGGGCCCTGCAGGGGAGAACTGGAAGTAATATTGATTTGCACCCCTCTGAAGCCATCTGAAGTCCATGTGTAGATCCTTGATGCAGCAATGTCTAGGATGGAATGGCAGCCAAAGGTCCTGGAGAAGGTCTGGCCGGAAAGGTCTACAAAGGTACATAAGGAAAGTCTGGTATGTCCCTATGATAAATGGTGAAATCTTATTTTAAGTACTGGCAGTCTGAGTCTAGACCCTACAAATCAGTGTTACCCTTCAGCTTGGACAACAGCAGTCCTTACCCAGTGCTTTGGCAGGACATATGTCACAGAGACACACATAGAATAAAATTCTTAAAGAACACGTGGATGCTTCTGTTTCTGAAACCATACCGCCTACAATCCAAAACATCTACTCTCTTGACTGTATACTGCTTAAAAGTGTGAAGTCACGCAGTTGTGTCCGATTCTTTGCAACTCCATAGATTTTAACTTACCAGGTTCCTCCATGTATGGGATTTTACAGGCAAGAATACTGGAATGGGTTACCATTTCCTTCTCCAGGAGATCTTCCAGACCCAGAGATTGGACCCAGGTCTCCTGCACTGTAGGCAGACGCTTTACCATCTGAGCCACCAGAGAAGTCCATATACTGCTCTGGAGCCAGGAAAATACTTCTCCATGATTTTTCTCTGCATCCTATATCCAAACCCATGATAGTCGGTCATGGGGATGCTGATATGGAAGACAGACAGACTCAGAGTATGCAAAGCATGTGATCAGCTGAAACATGTAGACGAGGTGAAAAGACAAAGGATATCCCCAAACTCTTCTCTCAGTTAGCATGACTGCAACAAATTCTGACTTACAAAATATTTCTCAGTGTTCCAATTTGTGGTGCGGGGGTTTGCAAGAAAGAGCATATTTGCAATAGTTGTATGTGGCATGTAAGGTTATCCTCTATGTGGTCATCTGGATTACTACTAAATGTTAGAATAATGAATGGCTTTATTTTGATAAAATAATTTAGTAGGATTCAATTTCATTTTTAATTGAAGTGTATTTGATTTACTATATTATATCAGTTTCAGGTGTATCAGTATTAACTCAGTCACTCAGTTGTATCGTACTCTTTGAGACCCCATGGACTGCAGCGCACCAGGCTTCCCTGTCCATCACCAACTCTGGAGCTTGCTCAAACTCATGTCCATTGAGTTGGTGTCACCATCCAACCATCTCATTCTCCATTGTCCCCTTCTCCTCCTGCCTTCAATCTTTCCCAGCATCAGGGTCTTTTCCAATGAGTTAGTTCTTCGCATCATGTGGTTAAAGTGTTGGAATTTCAGCTTCCTCATCAGTCGTTCCAATGAATATTCAGGACTGATTTCCTTTAGTGGTGACTGGTTTGATCTCCTTGTAGTCCAAGAGACTCTCAAGAGCCTTCTCCAACACCACAGGTCAAAAGCATCAATTCTTCAGTGCTCAGCTTTCTTTATGGTCCAACTCTCACATCCATACTACTGGAAAAACCATAGCTTTGACTAGACAGATCTGTGTCAGCAAAGTAATGTCTGTACATTTTAATATTGCGTCTAGGTTGGTCATAGCTTTTCTTCCAAGGAACAAGCATATTTTAATTTTGTGGCTGCAGTCACCATCTGCAATGATTTTGGAGCCCAAGAAAATAGTTTGTCACTGTTTCCATTGTTTCCTCATCCATTTGCCATAAAGTGATGGGACAAGATGCTATGATCTTCATTTTTTGAATGTTGAGTTTTAAGCTAGGATTTTCATTCTCCTCATTCACCTTCATCAGAAGGCTTTTTAGTTCCTCTTTGCTTTCTGCCATAAGGGTGGTGTCATCTGCATATCTGAGGTTATTGATATTTCTCCCAGCAATCTTGGTTCTAGCTTGTGCTTCATCCAGCCTGCCATTTTGCATGATGTACTCTGCATATAAGCTAAATAAGCAGGGTAACAATATACAGCCTTGATATATTCCTTTCTCAATTTGGAACCAGTCCATTGTTCCATGTCCGGTTCTAACTCTTGTTTCTTGCCCTCTGTACAGATTTCTTAGAAGGCAAGTAAGGTGGTCTGGTATTCCCATCTCTTTAAGACTTTTCAAGTTTGTTGTGATCCACACAGTCAAAGGCTTTGTTGTAGTCAATAAAGCAGAAGTAGGTGGCTCTCAAGTTTCCTTGCTTTTTGTATGACCCAACAGATGAGTAATTCAACATTTTTATAAACTGTACTCCAAAGTTACTAGAAAATATTGACTATATAAAAAGGTAAATTTAAAAATTCAGTTGTATATAAAATCTAGATTTTAAATTATATTCATATAGTATAGTTTATATTTTGCCCATATCTTTAATAGATAATATTGAAATTTTTAGAGAAAAATATGACTTTTTGAGGCATATATGAAAGATAATTTAATTAGTTTAGTGGAGAAGGCAATGGCAACCCACTCCAGTACTCTTGCCTGGAAAATCCCATGGATGGAGGAGTCTGGTAGGCTGCAGTCCATGGGGTCGCAAAGAGTCAGACACGACTGAGCAACTTCACTTTCACTTTTCACTTTCATGCATTGGAGAAGGAAGTGGCAACCCACTCTAGTGTTCTTGCCTGGAGAATCCCAGGGATGGCGGAGCCTGGTGAGCTGCCGTCTCTGGGGCGCACAGTCAGCCACAACTGAAGTGACTTAGCAGTAGCAGCAGCAGTATAATTTCTGTTTGCTCCAATGTGTATTTCTTGCTGAAAATAAGTCAAGCATTATGAACTCTGAATAAAATTAAACTTGTCATTTTAGTTCTTTACATTCATTAGAACATAAATTATGTAAAAATCTTGGTTAATAATAGCACAATTCATGATTTTGCTGAAATTCAAAGATAATATATGGGATACAAATATAATAATTTATGAATTATATATGTTCACTTTATACTTACCCAGATATCCTTAGGCAATCTACAGACTCAATCATCCAAAAACCAAATGTAACTTGGTTTTTATTATATCTAAATATTTAGATATAATGTATGTGTGGCCTTATTTTTGCACACTTGACCCAGATGCCACAAATACTAGGGGTGGTTTTGCCCATGTTTGTAATGAATGCCTATACTCCATTCTACTGTCCTTCATTCCACTCCACTCCACTCCAGTATGGTAGAATACACTACTCCAATCCAGTCGTTCACACCACTGCTTCTGTGTGTTTCAGGGATTGGGCCAATTGAGCAATTCATTCCAGTTAAACAATTGTTAATAAACTGACAAAACTAAAGCATCATTTTAGCCCTATTAAACTACTGGTAGTGTGTTTAACTAGATAATGTTTAACCATCTATCTGCAAATATGGAAACACTTATAGATGACAAGGACTAAATATTCCAACTCACTGGACAGTGTTCCCATAAGGCTTTTAGCTATTGAGAAAAGTCTTATTCAAATATCAGCCATCTCCATGACTCCTCACCGGATTTTATTTAAATCATCTTAACTGATTCCTCATGCTAGGAGAAACCCCAGGTTTCCTCTTCCCTGACTGAATGAATAACCCAGGTAAATTGCCTTACGCTTTAAAATCATAAAGCATTTGCTTATTATCTTATTTTTGTGTAAGACAAAAATATTTCTGGACTTGTAGAAATTTTACTGAATAGTGCTAAAAGTATCCTTAAAAGATTATAGTATTCCTGCTTTTTATATATTCTCTTTTGAATGGATTTCTAATAAGGAGCTTTTTGGAGACAGATGATAAGTAATAATAAAATGTTATGTAATTTTTTACCTCAAGTACTATCTCATCTCTGCTTTTTCCTGTTGAAGTCATAGACTCTGGGCAGCACTTTTCAAAAAGACGCTGCTAATTTGATACTTAGCTGTTGTTTTTATGTTTGTTTCCTTAATAATTATAGTTTTGATATGTTGTGCTCAATGAATTTAGATTATACAAAATTTCATTCTTGATCTCCCTGTAAAGGCCAAAGGAGAAAACAGAGCTGCTGTACAAATATCTTTAGAAGAAACTCTATGGTTGTAAGCCTACCTTAAACCACAAAGAAACCTAAATGTCTTTTTGTTTTTCCCCAAAACGATATTTTCATCTATTGAATTTCTCAAAGAAATCTCCCATAAGGTAAATGTAGATGTTTTGTATTTTGATATGCTAAAGATGGTTTTTGTTTTTCTTCTTTTATACATAAAAAGTAAAGCAGAACCTCCCCATTTTACCTTGGTTCTTGCAAAATGATTTATTATTCAAAAACTCTGTCTTCACTTACAGGTTATTTATATCTTGTAACGTGTTCTAAGTTACGTTCAGAAATAGAGATAACATTCTTTAATACAGTCTCTAAAATTTTCTACCAGAAATTTAATATAGTTAAGTCCATTTCCATGAGATAGCAAAGCCACTCATAGGCCAAATTATTTTTAAAGTAGTCTAAATATTCACTCTCAAGTATCTGTGCAACTGAGACAATATATTGGCATCATAATTAATATTTATAAAAATCCTGCTGCATTTTGTGGGGCACAGATATATTCTCAATGTTAAATCCTGACATGGGAGGGAAATCAGATGTCCAGGCGTGACAGATTTCTCAATGCCAAACAGTTCAGTGGTCCCAGAAGATGTTCTTATGAACTTGACCTGAGTCAAACGGCACAAGCAGGACAGCTGGGAGGACAGATCACACTGGGGAAGGCGGGGAATCTCACCCTTCTGGCTGAGTTAAGTCCTATAGCTTGTGTTTGCTACTACAGTTGTTTGAACCTTGATTATGAAGTCGTGACATCCAGACAACGTATTTCTTACAAAATCCTCTTTGGTGCCAGAGGCCTAGACAAATTTCCTGCTTCAAGACAGATTGAAGCTCATAATCATGATGATTTGTGACATTCCCTTGCCTCCCCCAAGCTACAAATAATCAGAATATTTGGCCTAGAATAAGAACTTTTCAAAGTAAATTAAATAATTTCTTTGGAAAATTTCAGAGCAGTGAAAGTTTGTGTGTATGTGTATACTGCTGCTGTGGCTACTTCTTTATACATTTGATTTATTATTAGGTTAGGCGATAGCTTAACCTCCATGATTAATATTTACCTAAAATAGCTATTATTGAATTTATCTAAAGTAACCCCTTTATCCATGGTGAAAGCATGGCAGACAAGCTGGTTGTGGCTATATGTCTTAGAAATGGATTGTTCTTTACAAGAATACAAATTTTTTTTTTTTTTTTTTGAGAGCTGAACTTCTCCTACTAAGGTCAAATAGCTTTTTTAAAAGTCAAGTGATGAAATTAAATGGCTGTGAAACATTTGGAATGCAAGTTAATATTTTAAAACTTACAAATGAAATTACTTTAGGAGAAAACAGTTCAAAATGTTTTATTGAACTCAGAAGTAAAGAGTAGATAGTATAAAGTGCAGAAACTTGAAACAATGTATTTGTAGGGCCAAAGAGCAGTTTCATTTATAAGGAGTTTGTAGAATATGTCAATTTACTCAACTGTGGTAAGTTATTCTTGTTGTGGTTTTCAGTATGTAAGAAATGCTATCAATTTTTTAACGTATGGCACATTCCAGACCCTCCATCCATTCCATGAAATATCATGAGTACTGGCTACACGGAAAATATCCATCAAATACCCTATTCTCTCCTTGTGAAACTTGTGTATAGCAAATCCCTCTCTGTGCATTGCCTTTTCCTTATTATATCTTTTAATCTAGAAAATTCATTCTCATCCAGGTAGAGTCAAGTCCAATATCGCCACTGTTTGGATCCTGCCTTGACTTTTCCAGGCAAAGTGAAATTATACTTCCATTAATCAAGTATTTCTAATTAATTATAGATAATACTTTAACTATCAGAACCCCCAAACCTCAATGTCTGTGCTGCTCTTTGTATTCTTTTTATATCCTCAAAACTTTCATACTGCCTTTCCATGTCATTGGTAATTATATCACATGGGTTGACTCATTGCTGTGCCTCTGTGCACACTCTTTCTCTCCATCAATCTCTTTGCTTCTGCCACTCATTTCTCCCCTTCTCTAGCTTTCCATCCATACCTTCATCCATATCACCACTGGATGTGACTTTTAGTCCACCAGCTCATATTACGATGTTCACTTGGAAGGCATTTTTGAAAATCAGTTACAAGATTCTGTTATCTAGTTTACTTTTTGAAGTTGCACATAAGATACTTAGGGCTTCTCTGATAGCTCAGTTGGTAAAGAATTTGACTGCAATGCAGGAGACCCTGGTTCAAGTCCTGGTCAGGAAGATCCACTGGATAAAAGATAGACTACCCTCTCCAGTATTCTTGGGCTTCCCTCATGGCTCAGGTGGTAAAGAATCTGCCTTCAGTGCAGGAGGCCTGGGTTTGATCCCTGGGTTGGGAACACCCCCTGGAGAAAAGAATGGCTACCCAGTCCAGTATTCTGGCCTGGAGAATTCCATGGACTGTGTAGTCCATGGGGTCACAAAGAATTGGACACGACTGAGCAACTTTCACTTTCATAAGACAGTTGAAATATCCTCTTATATTCTTTAAGAGGATATCACCTAAACCACACAGAGATAAATACGTTTGCAATATGTGTTCTAGGGGACAGAAGGTACATCAGTCTAAAGGTTCAATTGAGCTGCTGAACTTCCAGTTTTGCTTCAAAATATCCTGAATGCCACCCATGAGAGCCTGAGACCCTCAGATCCTCCACAGATAAGTGAGGGCACACATGTCAATTTGTACATTAAATTTCTATAAAACTTGACTACTTTCTTTTTAATTTTAATATAAAATGTATATAAATGAAAGTTTTATTTTGTTTGTTTTATCACACTGAAGACCATTAATTTAGAAAATTTCTCTTTTAGTATCTGTTTTATAGTCTACAAGGATATAATAGAGCTGTGTTGAAAAATACCCTATACTAAAGTATGGAACACAATTCAGAGCAAAGACAAACTTTTCTAGTGTTTTTTTTTTAACTCTCCTGTGGTAACTATTTTTTAAACAGTTATATTGAAATATTCATCTACCATACAATCATAAATTGCAAGTGTACAATTAAATGGTTTTTAGTGTCTATAGAGTTGCCTGACCATCATCAATCCATTTTAGAATATTATCTTCAATCCACAAAGATCCTATATATGTTAGCATCCAGTCCCTATTTTGTCCCAACTCCTCTTCTCCTCTGTCCCAGCCCTAGGCAACCACTAATCTATATTCTCTTCCTACTTGCCTATTCTGGACATTGCATATAAATGGAATCATAAGTCATACGGTCTTTAGTGAGATTCTTCCAGTTAACATGTTTTCAAGGTTCATCCATATTGTAACATGAATATATAGCCCATTCCTTTTAATAGCCTAATAGTATTCCATTGTATTGATACACCCATGTTATTTATGCATCAGTTGATGGATTGATGGACATTTGGACCTTTACACGTTTTAGCCATTATAAACAATGCTTCTATTAACATTCATGTACACATGTTTGTATGGACATGTTCTTGTTACTTTTGGGTAATATATCTAGGAGTGGAATTACTGGATCATATGGTAACTCTGTTCAACCTTTAACTGTTAAACTATCATTCTTGTTTTGTTTTTGGTTTGTTTTTTTTTTTACATTTTTTCCCACCAGCAATGTATAAAGGTTTTAGTTTCTTCAGATCCTCAGCAACACTTGTTAGTATTATGTTTTTGATTATAGTCATCCTAGTGGGTATAAAATGAGAGCTCATCTTGTTTTGATTTGTGTTTTCTTGCTGCCAGATGATGTTGAGCATCTTTTCATATGCTAATTTCCCATTAGTGAATCTTCTTTAGAGAAAATCCTATTTAGATACTTTGCTCACTTTTAATTAGGATTATCTTTTTTATTATTGAGTTAGAGGCATTCACAGTTATGAGAACCTTATGAGATATATGACTTGCAAAATTTCTCCTGTTTGGGGGTTGTCATCTTTCTTCTTTGGCAATGTCCTTTGATGCACAAAAGTTTTTTACTTTTCAAGACATCCAATTTATCTTTTTTTTTTCTTTTGTTGCTTGTTCTTTTTGTAGCATGTTTAAGAAACTATTGTCTAATACAAAGTCAAAAGTTTCTAGGCCTAGGTTTTCTTCTAACAGTTTTATAGTGTTAGTTTTGATAGTTAGATCTTTGATTAATCAGTTAATTTTTGTATGTAGAGGTAAGTTCAATTTGTTTTAAAATGTACAGAATAATAAAAATATTTATTTGGCCTTTGTTCCTGGTTTCTGGCCCATAACTTCTAAAATTATTGAAATCTCCTAGGTGATGGGAGTATCTTTTGTATGCTAATGACTAATGACTAGGGTCCCCTGGATATCTTTGTGATTAGGCTGATCTCCAGAAAGTCCAAGGCATAATTACAGAGTTGGAACTCTCAGGCTCATTTCACAACCTCCAAGAAGGGGAGAGATTAGGCATTGAGTTCAATCATTAATGACTGATGATTTATTCAATCATGCCTATATTATGAAACTTTATAAAGATCTCTAAATGATAGAGTTCAGAGAATTTCTAAATTGGTGACACACTGATATGCTCTGGAAGGTCATGTGCCTTGAGAGAACATGGGATTTCCCTGCATCCACCTTATACATTGCTTTATGCACCTCTTCCATTCGGCTGTATCTGAGTTGCATCCTTTATAATACTAGTGAATATAAAGTGTTTTCGCCAGTTCTGTGAGCTGTTCTAGAAAGTTATCAAACTTAAGGAGGGACCTGTGTAAACTCGAATTTACTGCTGGTGGGTGAGAAGTACAAGTGGCTTCTGGAATTTGTGTCTGATGTCTGAAGTGGGGCAGTCTCGAGAGCCTAAACCCTTAAGTGGTGGGGACTGAGCTAATTCCAGACAGTAAGTGTCAGAATTAAATTGAATTGTTGGATACTCAGGTGATGTTGAAGAATCAAAGAATCACAAAATTGGAATACTGTTTTCACTGTTACTAGAGGCCTTCCTCCCTTCTTCCTCTCTCTTTCTCACTAATGTAACTGAAGTACCATAGTAGAAACTAATGCTTAACAAAGTCCATTTGCACTCCTGTGCTTCCCAGGTTCAACGCAATTAAGGGTCAATAGATCTTTGAGCAGCTCAGCACTGAAAATCCAGTTTAAGATTCTCCAGGCTCTCTTCCCTTCTGTTGAGACTTCAGAAGATCTTTTTGTGGAGATGTTATACTGGCCATCAGATCAGTCCTTGAATGATTATGTGGAGTAGAGCCCTTTGCTGATCTAGTGATGTGAAAGTCACTCAGTCCTGTCCAACTCTTTGCGACTCCATAGACTATATAGTCCATGGAATTCTCCAGACCAGAATGCTGGAGTGGGCAGCCTTTCCTTTCTCCAGGGGATCTTCCGAACCCAGGGATCGAACCCAGGTCTCCTGCGTTGCAGGCGGATTCTTTACCAGCTGAGCCACAAGAGCAGCATATCTAAGCATATCTAAATATATCTAAGCTAGATACATTTCTTGTTGCTTTTCAGTTGTTCAGTCTTGTCTGACTCTTTGTGACCCTATGAACTGCAGAACGCCAAGCTTCCCTGACCTTTGCCATTTCCCGTAGGCTGCTCAAACTCATGCTCATTGAGTCCGTAATGCCATCTAAGCATCTTGTCCTCTGAGGTCCCCTTCTCCTCATACATTCAGTCTTTCCCAGATGGCTTTTCACATCAAGTGGCCAAAGTATTGGAGCTTCAACTTTAGCATCTGTCCTTCTAATGAATATTCAGGATTGATTGCCCTTAGGATTGACTGGTTTGATCTCCTTGAAGTCCTAGGGACTTTCAAGAGTCTGCTCCAACACCACATTTTAAAAGCGTCAATTCTTCGACATTCACCCTTCTTTATGGTCCAACTCTCACATCCATACATTACTACTGGAAAAGCTTTGACAATACCAACCTTTATCAGCCAAGTGACGTCTCTGCTTTTCAATACACTGTCTAGGTTTGTCATAGCTTTTCTTGCAAGGAGCAAGTGTCTTTTAATTTCATGGCTGCAGTCACCATCTGCAGTGATTTTAGAGCCCCCCAAAATAGTCTCTCACTGATTCTTTTTTCCCCACCTATTTGCCATGAAGTGGTGGGACAAAATGCCATGATCTTTGTTTTCTGAATGTTGTGTTTTAAGTCAGTTTTTTCACTGTCCTCTTTAATTTTCATCAAGAGACTCTTTCGTTCCCCTTTGCTTTCTGCCATGAGGGTAGTGTCATCTGCACATCTGAGGTTATTGATATTTCTCCCTGCAATCTTGATTCCAGCTTGTTTTTCATCCTTCTCTATTTCTTTGCATTGATCACTGAGGAAGGCTTTCTTATCTCTCCTTGCTATTCTTTGGAACTCTGCATTCAAGTGGAGTTTGCCACTTTACTCCTAAAGGCCTTTAGCTACAGCCCATGGAAAAGGCAATGGCATCCCACTCCAGTACTCTTGCCTGGAAAATCCCATGGGTAGAGAAGCCTGGTAGGCTGCAGTCCATGGGGTCGCACATAGTAGGACACGACTGAAGCAACTTAGCAACAGCAGCAGGAGCATGGAGTTGCAAAGGCTTGGACATGACTGAGTGACTAACACTTTCACTTACTTTTCATATGCATATTACACATATATAACTGGATAACTATCAAGCACCTGTCAAATATAAAATAGGATTTCATAACAGTAGATGATTCATCTTACTGAACATGACTTCTAAAGTTTTATTTTTGCCATTGTAAGTTTGGGTGTCTCAGGATTTTTTTCCCTATTATGTAGAGTTATATAATTAGCCATTTGTGATGACTGTTACTAGAATCAAACATAGTATCCTAACAATATTGGAAGGAGAAAAGTGGTAGTATGCACAAAATTAAGGAAATGAACGATAGGAAGAGAAATATATTCTAGAACGCTGTTAGCTTTGATTCTGTTTTTGAAATAAATGCTGTTTGGCTCAAGAATAATCACCAAAAACAAGATGAGGCATTTCTGTGGCATACCAGGTTACTGACAGTGATATAACTATTCTAAGTTATCAAGAATGGATTGAGATAGTGACAGTAACAAAGTTTAGGGCCAAATGAGTGTCAGTGAGGCCTAGGAGCTCTTTTAACGTAGCTTTTCATTGGAAAACTCTTCATGCTTTCATCACTTCATTCATGACTACTTCATCCTCTTTCCTTCTGTGACTTGCACATTTATTTGCACTGTTAGAGTTCTCAAATAATATTTATTTCAATAATCTTGACTTGAAATCTTGTTTTTATTTTTTAAAAAGAAAAAAGATATGAGAAGAAAAGGATCCATAAGGCCTTACATTTTGGGCAAAGCAACTGAGCCAAGTAGGTTGTCACAGAGATTCATCATTTCAGTCTAGGTGAAACTGGCAACCATGTATGTAAATGATGTTCCTAATGATATTTTAACCAAATCATTGACTGTATCTGTTGTCAATTAAGAAGCAGGTCTATGAGGGCAGCATGCATTTATTCCAGGTATAAATCCCTGAAGAAATCAGCCATGTGTGCATTATACCTACATGGATGTCATTGACTGATGACTGGACAGAACAAACAAAAAAGTGTTTTTTCAAGTGAGAACACAAATTAACATCTAATNCAGGTCTATGAGGGCAGCCTGCATTTATTCCAGGTATAAATCCCTGAAGAAATCAGCCATGTGTGCATTATACCTACATGGATGTCATTGACTGATGACTGGACAGAACAAACAAAAAAGTGTTTTTTCAAGTGAGAACACAAATTAACATCTAATTTCAACGATACACTGATATTTCTTTGCTTCACTTAAATTATAATTCATGAGAATGGAAACTGAATATTCCAGAGGAAAGGAAAAATAATGCCACGTTGTTTTTTCTGCTCCAAAGCCGAAGTAGACTTCTACAGCTGTGGAGGGAGAAAGGGCGTTCAAAGACTCTCAACAGGCATGCTTCAATAAGACATCCAACTGTTCTAGAAAATGCCTCAACAGAAAGGTCAGTTTTTAAGAAATCATTCAAAGGAATATACCAAACTTAAAAGAAATTTATCTGGGACCCTAGGTAACCTTACTTCGCCCCTTCTGAGTTGATGCTGTTTTGTGTCAGAACATACTAGACAAGTGGATGTGAAAGCAAAGAGTGATTCAAGCTTTATTGGCTGATCCATGACAGCCATTCTCAGTAATGCTTCCTCCATTGTCAACACTTCAGATAGAAACTACAGTATGGATATTGCCAGTGAGAGATTTGGAAAATGTACCACATCAATGACTTACTCCCCCTCACCAATCACTCCTCCCTTCCCCTTCCCTACAAGAATACATCAGAGCTTGTTACCAAGATACTGTAAGAGAAGTTTGGGGCAAATTCAAAGTCCCCTCCCTGCCTCACTGTTAACTTCTTCAATAGCATCCCGGCACTTTGCAGCAAAGCCTTTGATGATACGTTTCGATGTAGCATTCCAACTCCAGAAAGTATGTTGTGGGAGTTTAAATAGCTATTATTCACTCTTAAGTGTCTAGTAGGTCCAGGATTTTCTTTGACTATTCCACTGTGAACAGGTGACACAGGTAACCATTGTATACTGATTTTAAAATGTTAAGAGAGGGACTTCCCTGTTCAGTGGTTAGGACTCTGCACTCCCAATACAGGGGATGAGGGTCTGATTCCTGCTGGGGGAACTGAGATCCTGCATGCTGCACAGCAGAGCCAAAAAGAAAAATGCTAAGAGGAAAAGAAATAGTTTTTCTCTATATAGCAGTATTGTACCTCAAAAGAAAAAACATAATTTCAACTGAAGTCACTGTTATTTCTACCAATGTCATGCTTCCCAGGACCAGAATGATGATTTTTCTCTGCACTATTATAGATATTGAAAATCCACCTTGTGCTTTGTTGTATTGGTTCACTCAGCTTTGAGCTTTAAATGTACTGTTTAACATAAAATGATAAAAAGTCCCACCCTGTTTCAGGACTACAGCCCTTCCCATAGAGTTTGCAGGTATACACTTCTCTGGGATCTACACATCCATACATCTATCTTCCAAGTATTTCTACTCCCATCCCCATTTCTTTCTACTCTCAATCCAGAGAGAAAACTGAGAGAATCCAAAAGTACATTCGGCACTGGCTAAAATGAGGTGCCATATTGTACTGGGGAAATTCTAACCAATTTCTAGTCACCCTCACTCTATTTTCTTTTTCTTTTCTTCCTTTTTTTTTTTTTTCCTTTGGTCAAACTGCACAAAATGTGGCATCTTAGTTCCCAGACCAGTGATTGAACCTGCAGCCCACATTGGAAGTGTGGAGTCTTAACCATTGGACCACTGGGGAAGTTCCAGCATACCACTCTCAGACAAACATTTCAAAAACATAACTTAATCCCTGGCCTATCATTTCCCATCACATCATGTTCGTATCTATTGTCCTGACCACAGCTCTCTGCATAAATAATGGAGCTTCAACATATGGCCCACACTTCTAGAAAAAAGTAGCAGTCTTTCAAGGAAAACAAAACAAAACAAAACTTTTCCTGCTTTCTCCTTTTGTTAGTTATATTATCCCCAGTTCTGTGATTTTGCTATTGTGGTCACTTCCCCAACCTGGATGTTTCCTGTTGTTGTTCTCAAATTATTTATATAAAACTATTATTAATCACTCACCTTTTTCATGTAGACTTCCTTGGATATTCCTGGAGACAAGACAGTGCTGTTCTCTCTTTAATGTTACAGCTTCACTGACAGTGATTCATGCAGAGTGGGTCACTTCATTATGGGCTAATGTTGTCGTAACCTAGTTTTCTCTTTCTTTGCTTATGGTACCTCTTCATGGGACTATGAGTAGCTAATACTTCTTTTGGGTTTTCTTCGGTGACTACTACTGGCTCTATAAGGGTTTCCCAGGTGGGGCTTTGGTAAAGAATCCACCTGCCAGTTTAGGAGATTTAAGAGACATGGATTTGAATCCCTGAGTTGGGAAGATCCCTTGGAGGAGGGCATGGCAACTCAGTCCAGTATTCTTGCCTGGAGAATCCCATGAACAGAGGGAGCCTGGCAGGCTACAGTCCATTGGGTTGCAAAGAATCAGACATAACTGAAGCAACTTAGCATGCATGCTTGACTGGCTATATAGTTAGGAAGACGTCCATCTTATTCTGTTTTAGCAAAGATATGACTTATTTGAGAATAAAAAGAGGGAGAAATTAATCTCTGTCTCAATCTCCATTTCCTTCTCTTAATGAACTGCACGAATTTATGGTCAGGCAGATAATAGCTATCCATGTAGTTTCAGACTAGTTACTGACTAGTTACTAAAACCCTGTACATCTTAGCTTTCTCTGATAGGAGCACTTCTAACTTATGCCTTATGTAAAGAGTAAATAATATAATCATATATGTGAGGCCATTAGCAGAGAAGGAAATGGCAGCCCACTCTGTGTTCTTGCCTGGAGAATCCCAGGGACAGCAGAGCCTGGTGGGCTGCTGTCCATGGGGTCACACAGAATCGGACACGACTGAGGCGACTTAGCATGCATGCATGCATTGGAGAAGGAAATGGCACTCCACTCCAATACTCTTGCCTGGAAAATCCCAGGGACGGTGGAGCCTGGTGGGCTGCAGTCCAAGGGGTCGCTAGGAGTTGGACACGACTGAGCGACTTCACTTTCACTTTTCACTTTCATGCATTGGAGAAGCAAGTGGCAACCCTTGCAGTGTTCTTGCCTGGAGAATCCCAGGGATGGCAGGGCCTGGTGCGCTGCCATCTATGGGGTCGCACAGAGTTGGACACGACTGAAGCAACTTAGCATGCATGAGGCCATTAGCACTATCCTGACATATAGTGCGTACTTAATAGATGGTGGTTTTGTTTTTTGTTTTTTCTAATTTAGGAAAGAGAGTCTAATGATTAAAAGAATAAGCTTTAAGAAACACAAACCGGGTTTTAAATTCTGGCTTCATCATTTATTAATTTGCTAAGGTCTTTTACCTCTGAGTTTCTTATTTTTCTCCTTTCTGACACTTGGATAGTACTTTCTGCATAAAACCTAGGTGATTGGATGGGTAATAAGGATGTGACCAATATGTCAGCAGGCATGATGTGTTCACTGTGATCACTGAACAAGGTTTAATGATAAAGTGGGAGAAAATATAACTTCCTCGTGTCCCTAGAGGGAATACTCAGACAGCTTTCTCTGACTTTCCTCTTGTTATTAGGTAAAAGGAGATCCAACCATTACTTTCAATTGGAGCACAGGCTCAATTCAGTCACGGGAATGTTTAGTCTGATAGAGCAGTGAAAATTCCAGTGCAACTTAGCCCCTCAGCCAGCTGGCACCTGTTATAGGCTGGGACTTACAGTGGTGCAAGGGTTCTGGGGCTTGTCCCTTCCAGCTCATCATCTCTCCCAGTCTTAGCTTCACTTAGGGATCAGTGATGAAGAGAAGGAAAAGTAATACCTGGCTGGCTTTGTGCTTTCTGCTTGTCAGGTAGTTGAATCTGACAGTTCTTAGAAAGAGGCTACCAGAATGATTATAGTCAACCCTTGTCCTCATGGCTGCTCTAGGGGACTTTTCAAATGTTCTCTTTAGCCAATCTTTCTAATGGCTTTCTTGGTCCCAGCAGATGCATTTCTATTCTAGGTCCTTTACTCCTGCATCAACCACTACTCACCAGCTGAACAGCCCTCCCTCAAGGGCTCCTCATGCCTTCAGAAGCCCCAGCATAGACCTTGGGAGACCTACGATAATTCTACATCAAAGCTGTCTTGCAAATGGCCCACAGCCAATGCTCAGCATCATAACCTGTCCCAGCAAATTAGATCACTTCCTTTTGATCCCCTATTTAGCCTCTCTTTAGTTTATAAATTTCCAAGCATGAGTTGTATCTGAGCCATAGTCCATTGTGACTTTCTCAAGCATGAGCACGATACCCATACTTTGTGTCTCCCTTAAGTCTCTTATTTTCTTCACGCATTAAAAAGAGTGAAGTAATGTCAACCGCAGCAGCCTGGATGGACCTAGAGATTACCATACTGAGTGAGGTAAGTCAGACAGAGAAAGGGAAATATTATGTGGCTTCCCTTATATGCAGGATCTAAAAGAAAATGATACAAATGAATTTATTTACAAAACAGAAACAGATTCACAGACTTAGAGAATGAACTTATAGTTTCCAGTGGGAAGGATGGAGGGAAGAGATAGTTAGCGAGTTTGGGATAGACATGTCCACACTGCTATATTTAAAATGGATAACCAACAAGGTCCTACCATATAGCACATGGGACTCAGCTCAGTGTTATGTGATAGCCTTNTAAAAGAAAATGATACAAATGAATTTATTTACAAAACAGAAACAGATTCACAGACTTAGAGAATGAACTTACAGTTTCCAGTGGGAAGGATGGAGGGAAGGGATAGTTAGCGAGTTTGGGATAGACATGTCCACACTGCTATATTTAAAATGGATAACCAACACGGTCCTACCATATAGCACATGGGACTCAGCTCAGTGTTATGTGATAGCCTTGATGGGAGGAGGTGAGTTTAGAGGAGAATGGATGCATGTATATTATGGCTGCGTCCCTCTGCTGCCTTCCTGAAACTATCACAACATTGTTAATCAGTTATACCCCAATATAACACGTATACATGTGTGCTCAGTAGTGTCCAACTCTCTGCAGCTTCATGGACTGTGATTCTCTAGGCACTTCCATCCATGGAATTCTCCAGGTGAAAATACTGGAATGGATCCTCCTCTAGGGGATCTTCCTGATCAACGGATTGAACCTGGGTTACTTGTCATCCCCTGCATTGGCAGGNACCCCAATATAACACGTATACATGTGTGCTCAGTAGTGTCCAACTCTCTGCAGCTTCATGGACTGTGATTCTCTAGGCACTTCCATCCATGGAATTCTCCAGGTGAAAATACTGGAATGGATCCTCCTCTAGGGGATCTTCCTGATCAACGGATTGAACCTGGGTTACTTGTCATCCCCTGCACTGGCAGGCAGGTTCTCTACCATTGAGCCCCCTGGGAAGCCAGTCCTTATCTTCCCAGCCACAAGGAAGGGGACTCGAAGCAAGGGAATTGCTCTCTCTCTGAACTGATGCCTGCACACATCTTTTCTCTCAAACCCTTTTTGAGACTCTTGATCTGGTCAAAGGGTCCAGGACATATGGAGCAGGTTCTTATGGCCACTTCCTACATAACCTTTTGTATGGGATGGCAGGCTGCCTCATGCTCGCTTCAGTGTCCTAAAACCTACGCTGCTGTCTGTCCTGCTTCACCTCAGCCAAAACTGAGCAGAAAGGAAAAAACCAAGGAGGAATCCTGTCACTAGCAACAAAACATAGAGCAGTGCATGGCAGTGCATGGCTCTGCAGGAGTGGCTGCAGAATTTACTGGACTAAGACATGACTGAGCGACTTCGCTTTCACTTTTCACTTTCCTGCATTGGTGAAGGAAATGGCAACCCACTCCAGTGTACTTGCCTGGAGAATCCCAGGGACGGGGGAGCCTGGTGGGCTGCCGTCTATGGGGCTGCACAGAGTTGGACAGGACTGAAGCGACTTAGCAATGCAAAATGAATCTTCAGGTCCTCTTGCTCACAAATCATTGAGAATTTCAAGAAGACCTTAGTAGAGCATTGAACTGCCCATCCAAGTGTGTGGCCCTGTGTAACAGCATAAGATGCATGTCCATGAAGTCAGCTCTAGAAAGCAGATAGTAGAAATAGTCCTTGTTTTTCTTCCTTTGGTTGCAATCCCACATAATTCCACTTTGCTCAGATATGCCCACATGGTCCTAGCATCGCTGAGATCTTACTGATAACCCATTACCAAAGACACCACAGTGGCACATTTGTACACGGTTCAGAACTCATTTCATGCTGAAACAAAACCCAGCCAGTTTAGATCAGAAGCAAAAGTAGCCAAAATGAACTGGCTGCTTCCCTGATAAGGAGATAGGGACTCATTAATATCCTTTGTCATTTATGTTTGCTGATTCCATACAGTATAAGAAAGCAGAGATGTAGGAGATGTTTATAAAGAACCACTACCTAGACTTGTAGTCTCTTTGTTTCAGCTTTGGAAAAAAAAAATAATAATGGAGCAACGAGACAAAAACAAAGAGTCCTATAATCAGGAATATGGAGGATGAAAGTACAACGTGCCATCCATCAACGTGCCTAATGTGTGTCATTATTTCCATTAAAGCATTTTGTGTTGGGAGAAAATAAGCCATTTCTGGGAAGGGGGCAGTTTGCCTTTCTGATCCAATGGCACAGTCAAGCATCGCGAGGTAAGGTTCAGCAAGAGCTCATCGAGTCAGCACCGAGAGGCAGACACTGCAGATACCATCCATCTCCCTGACACGCGCAGGGAGGGACTCATTGTGTGGCTGCCAGACACACTGGCTGAGATGAGCATGTTACAGAATACCGAAAAGGGAGCTGGGCTGTTAGGCTCGTTGCCGCTCTCATCTGTGAATAGCTCCATAAAGCAGCTCTGAGGAGCATTATTCCGAGAGGAAGAAATACAGATTCAGTCTGCAGCCACCATAACCCAGGCAGGCAGTCAAGGAGTTAAGTGAACGATGCCCCGGGAAGGTAGAAATCTAGGTGTTCACAGTGAGAAGGAAACTGCCTTTTTTTAGAGCACTATTTTTGATGCAGACGCTGAGTCAGACCAGCCACCTCTGAGATTGATGATATCCCAGCCTCCCCTATTCCTTGAATTTCAAACCAAAATAACAAAGAGTGTCCGATAGGAAAGACATCACTCAGTCATCAGTGGAGAAGGCAATTAAAATGGTAGTGTGTGTGTGTGTGTGTGTGTGTCTATAGAGAGGGGAAGAGTAGACAGTGAGAAACCCCTGTTACAGTTCATGTCTGGGGCTCCCTCACTGATTGGGAAAGAAAACAACAAGGAGAGAAATAGAACAAGTCACCTTGGAACAGGCAGACCCCACAAGGACAAAGCGCTTTGCCCAGACAAGCATAGCAAAAAGGGACAGTGTATGGTCATTTGAGCTTGTTTGACAAGGAAATGGTTTAAACCAATCTCAGAAGAGGAGCACCCGAGACTGGGTAGCGCTTGCCCCTTATCACATCTCACTGCCATATGCAAGGACTGTAAGGTTGACTGCTGTGCTTAGGGAAACATGATGTGACCTGTGACTTCTAAATCTGCATAATATTGATTCTTGATGGAGGAACATCATACTATATAAGGAACCACACTTCCTCCTGCCCTCCCCCATCTTTTGTTTTAAGCAAGACTTGTTTTGAGAAAGAGGGCAGTTAGGAACCAAAATTTATCAGACGGCGTCTCAACCTGTCCCCCTGTCCCCAGCCAGGAACTCTTGGAATGAGGCCATGCAACTCTTCTTATTTGTTAGGCCATGGCCTATTTTTTCCAGGCTGTTGTATAAGACAAATTCATTGCATCATTTCTCACTGCCTCTCTTCAAAGGAAAAAAGCAGACAGATCTTCCCAAACTCAGACAGAATACTGTGCACAGCCAAGGGGGCTGAAAAAAAGGACGCTGCCAAATTGGCTAGCACAGCTCCATGCCCTGCTTTCTTTCCAGAGTTTCAGCAACAACAACAAAAAATGTTGAACCACCCCCCTCCCAACCACCACCACCCCGAGTACATGAAAGAAAGAACTCAGATGCTTCTGTTTGGATAGAATTAGGACTCTGAAAAGGGAGCAAGAGATGTTGCCATCAAGCCTCAGAGCTCTTCAGAAGTAGCAGAAGCAAGATCTGGCAACATTTTTTAAAAATAAAAGCTCAAGCAAAAAACTTCAAGTCAGATAGATGGAAACTGAAATGGCCTAAATCATGGCCAAGTACAGGACAAAGCACTTACACACACAGAAGGGTCCTGGGTCAAGCTCAGCTGCTAAAAAATTGTCAACATTCCTAACGAGCATTCTACCATCATTATAATCCGAATAAAGAGTTAATAATAGCTCTGCTTTATGAGTTGACTAAGTTTCAGGCACCATGACAAGCTCTTTGCATAGTTTATTTATTTTTTTTCTAATTTTCACAACGCTGAAATTATTCCAGCTTCACAGATGAGAATACTGAAGTTCAGAGGAGTTCAGATCCTTGCACCTGGGGAAAGTGGCAGAGTCAACACTTAGTGTCAGGACAGGCTGATGCGAGTGAGTGTCTCCTACTATGAAGCCGTTCCTCATATACTTCAGCTGCCCTTAAAATGAACAAGGATGGACTTTAAATCCTTACTGGCTTTTTCATTACTTAGGGCATATAGATTAATACACTTCCATGCCAGGTGATATTTTTACCCTCAGAGAATTAAAAATCCCCAAAAGGATCTTCTTCACATGAACTTAATTTTGAGGGGAAAATATTCTTAGATTCTCAACAATCAGGGAAGAATCAGAACAGGTACTTCCTTGCCCACGCAAGCAGTTGGTCTCTCCGTCTCTCTCTCCCTCTTCCTCACTCACTCTTTCGCTCACAGCACTCCTTGGGCCCATCCCACACAATGTGAAGGCTGACTCCCATCTGCCCTCTTTTCTCATAGACCAACGGGGAGGTGTTCAAACTGAGGGCCCACATTCCCAGTGTCTGCAGGGCCTCTGGTGGTGGCCAGGAGACTGGAAGCTCTGCAGCTTCAAAACACTCCATCAAGCCATTCAGCCAGTGGCATTTCACATAATGCTACATGATTAAAGACCATGAAGGTTAAACATTCTAACCAGACACATATGTCTAGCAATGGGCTTTTGAAAACCCTCATTCTAAGGAACCATCTGGACATTCCAGGTGATCTCCATGCCTACTGATGGGGGTCCACTCCATCATACATAATAGTTTGTGTAATTCAGCAGAGAGTGTATTTGATGGCCCCTTTTGTTTTAGCTTCTTTAAGAAGAGCGCCAAAGACTGACTTCACTTTCATCAAAAGATTATTGTTACACATGAAATAAGAATGCCCCTGGCTCTTAAAGAGTGTTAGAATTTAGAACTTGTTCCTGAGCAGTATCAGGATTCAGATTCTAATTGTGACTCTAAAAACCAAGAGATATGATTCTGAGAATGGAGGCTGAAAGACCAGAGGGATGTTTCAGCTGGACCCAAAGAATATCCTCTAACCCCAAGAGCAGTGCAGGGTTTGATTAGATTTCTGGGCTCTCAGAGACTGAGATAATCATACAATCTGAGAGTCAGATGAGATCTTAGCAGTTCTCTTGGCACAAAAGTCAAAGGAAGAAAAGGTCAGAAACCTGGGAGCTTGACAAATGGACCTCCGACTCTAGGACTTCAGATTCACAGGACAGATCATTTTCCTCAAAAACAAACTGGATATGTCCAAACAGAGACTGGATTAAAATCTGTGTGGAAGTTTTCAGTGATACTTCAACGTTTAGATAGGCAAAAATAAGTCAAAGATTATTTCTAATTCTAATAGGCTATGATATTGTAGTTATTGCACTTGAGATAAATTGAATAACCCTAGCAGGTGACAATGTATTGGACAACCCTCTTAAGATTCCTCCCCCATCCTAAGGGCATAGATAAACAGAAGCATATATATTCACAAAAAATAAACTAGGATATAGTCAACAGAAGTTTACTTTAGCATAAATGTATATATATATATATATATATATATATATAGTCTATATATACTTTTACCTAGATCATTTTTATTGGAACATAATCATTTTACAATGTTATGCTAATTTCTGCTGTACAACAGCATGAATCAACCATGTGTATACATATATCACCTTCCTCTTGATCAAGATTCCTTTAAATATTCTAAAGAAGCATTGTGCTAATACACTGCTCTCCCACCTCTCTTTCAGGAAGTAATTTTTTAACACATATTTTTTACTATGTAGTATGAGATCTTCCAGAGAATGTTGAATTTGATTAGAAACTGATTTGTGAAACACAAAATGAAATTTATAAAATGTCTCTGAAATATAATGCTTTGCAATGTACCACAGCATTCATCAATTTAATATTTGAGGTTTGGAACTTTCAAAACAAACTCTAGAGGCCATTACCATTTTGTGATATGCAATTTTGCCAAGTCATGTAATAAAGGTCAGTATGCAAAAAAGAATCACCTAAAGCAGATAAATGAGATTGTTCAACTAACAGTTTTGCTATGATTCAACTGAATTCAGCTGAGAATTTTTGCACTTCTATTCTCTGACATTATCAGCTAAGCAGTATTTCTCATTAAGTGTCTGAAGGATCACTTAAATATTGCTGTAATGCTTTATTCCATTTTATGTGGACAATTTTTTGTGCCATATTAGCAGTCATGAATTTGAGGTTTCTTGAACAAATATAAATAGTCCTGTAGAAGTCCAGGACCTGACATTAATTTTGCACTAGAGAAAGAAATAATTTAGAATCAAAGAATGTAATCTTGTCAGACTTCTGGTGTTTTATATACACATACATGGGCTTCTCCAGTGGCTCAGACTGTAAAGAATCTGCCTGCAGTGCTGGAGACCCAGATCGATCCCTGGGTTGGGAAGATCCTTGGAGAAGGGAATGGCTACCCACTCCAGTATTCTTGCCTGAAGAATTCCATGGACAGAGGAAGCTGGTGGGCTACAGTCCATAGGGTCACAAAGGGTCAGACACAGCTGAGCAACTAACACTTCCACTTCTACTTTTATAAACATACACACCACAGTTTTCATTCTGCTTTCCTTTGAAATTTATTCATATGATTCTGCCTACTTGTGCATAAATTTGAATGGATGACAAAATCTGGCCAGTGTTTCTATGTTACCAGCATCAAACATCCCGACACTAGGGTGCTGACTAAACCTGATATGAGTAATGCCAATCTTAAATTTCTTTTTTCTCACTAGGCTCTGTCTTCTAGATTTTACCTATTTTACTTTTCTGTAAACTGAGCACAAACTTTATATTCTATATTTTTTAAGACTCTAGATTTTCCTAGCTCGGGTCAGATTTAATTATACTTAAATGAGGAGCAACTTTAACTCTGGCTAGACACCTAGTACCAAGAATAGGGAGAAGGCCCAATGTTACAAACGTGGAGCCTAAAATATCTGATCCCAACTGCTTTACATCCCACTCCTAGTTTTTTTGGGTTTTGTTTGTTTGTTTTCTGGGGTGTTTTGCAAAAGCTTTCTTTTGTGGTTGCTGCTTTTAAATGGTGATTTATGTTTTAAAGTAAAATGGTGATAAAATAAAACTTACTTTCAATTTTTGATATTTCAAATAATTACTGTGTAAAATATGACTCAAAATGGTTTAATTGAAATGTCTAAGCCTAACAGTACTAGATCTTTCAAAAGTGGATGGCTTAAGCAGATACACAGTTAATGGTTTAATGATATATATATTGACTCCCTTGACGTTGATACACTTAGATAAACAAAGGCTCCAAAATCATTAGTCAAACTGAAATTGAACTAGTTTAGAAAGTGCTGAATGCTTCTATTATGCATTATTTTAGTTGGGGTAATGAATATTGTATGATTCCTTAATGTCGAGGTAGTTTTGTACTATTTTGGTGTCTATTATTCTTAGAGAACCCTTAGGTAATGCAATAGAGTTAAGCTTAAATGCTATTTTGCGGTTTAGGTCATTATTTATTTATTTATTTATTTTTGCCAGCATGTTGAATTATATAAAAGTCTGAAGAGGCTCTTTAAAGATACAAGAGAAGCAATACTACCTTTAAAGTGAATCTTCTCTGGGAGGAACACAAAGTATTTTCAGTCATGATTTCTAATTACAGTGTAGGTGACTCAAAAATTGCCAAATACTTGATTCCTCAAAAAGGTACCATAAATAAGCATCATTTTATAGATGAAGAAATTTAGGAATCATAAGATTAGATGACTTGCCTAGAACTAAATATATACACATATAGTAAAATACATGTTTATATATACATACATGTGTCAGTTCGGTTCAGTTCAGTTGCTCAGTCGTGTCCAGCTCTTTGCGACCCCATGAATCATAGCATGCCAGGCCTCCCTGTCCATCACCAACTCCCGGAGTTCACTCAGACTCATGTCCACCGAGTTGGTGATGCCATCCAGCCATCTCATCCTCTGTTAACTCTTTGCATGAGGTGGCCAAAGTACTGGAGTTTCAGCTTTAGCATCATTCCTTCCAAAGAACATCCATTCTAAACATCCTTTAGAATGGACTGGTTGGATCTCTTTGCAGTCCAAGGGACTCTCAAGAGTCTTCTCCAACACCACAATTCAAAAGCATCAATTCTTCAGCACTCGGCTTTCTTCACAGTCCAACTTTCACATCCATACATGACTACAGGAAAAACCATAGCCTTGACTGCTGCTGCTGCTGCTGCTGCTGCTGCTAGGTGACTTCAGTTGTGTCCGACTCTGTGCGACCCCATAGACGGCAGTCCACCAGGCTCCTCTGTCCCTGGGATTCTCCAGGCAAGAGTACGTACTGGAGTAGGGTGCCATTGCCTTCTCTGATAGCCTTGACTATATACAGCTAAATATGCATATATAAAACTAACTATATACTACAATTAAATATATATACAATAACTAAATATATATAGGGGTTTCTCAGATGGCTCAGTTGGTAAAAAATCTGTCTGCTCAATGCAAGAGACATAAGAGATGCTGGTTTGATTCCTGCATCAGGAAGATCCCCTGACGGAAAAAGTGGCAACCCCCTCCAGTATTCTTTGCCTAGAAAATCCCATGTACAAAGGAGCCTGGTGGGCTATAGTCCATGAGGTCCCAAAGAATCAAATATGACTAAGCCTGCACTCTTGCACACATATACTACACTGAATTACTACAACTAAATACTACAGATAACTTTTTTATTATATATATATAATATATGTATAAAAGAAAGAGAACTAAATAACAATTATCTATTTTGTTTTAGGGGTTGGGCTTCCCTGGTTCTAGGAGTTAAGTAGGCAAATGTTTCATAAATGATACATCATTGCCCCTCCTCCCATTAATATCGCTTTCTGAGCAGTAAACCAATAAAAAATTTCAAGTCACTTTAACCAAATCAGTTACCACAAAGACTGCTTCCTATCCATACCCCACAGTCAGCCATCTTTACTACTAACCAGAAAAGATACAGAAGCTGCAATCACTTTTAGTTTTTCCCATGAATCACTTGTGAGTCTAAAATGTTTTTGAGGCCCCTGAGCTAGTAAGATTTCCACTTACATAGACTCTTTTGTCCCTGTCTCTGTCCCTAGCTCTTTTCCCATGTTTCCTTCTGCCACTGTCACATCTATTAACAGCTGCTTAGATAATGCTCGTTTCAGTTTATTATTTATTTGATTTTCTTTATATCACCTTGTAACAACCAGCTAATTTAGAAGGCTTATCTTTGAGAACAGTGGATTAGTCAGATTCTACACAGTCACCTTCTTCCTACAACAGTTAATTCATAACCTTGCTATACATGGATGGACCCTTCTCCCCCTGAATATTACATGTAGGTACAGACGTTATCATTCTTTCCTGACTTGATTTCTATGTTTGCTGGAAGTAGTCTGCTTGTTTTTGTTAGTTTAGTCACCAAGTCGTGTTTAACACTTTTGCGCTCCCATGAACTGTAGCCCACCAGTCTCCTCTGCCCATGGAAATTCCCAGGCAAGAATATTGGAGTAGGTGCCATTTCTTCCTCCAGAGGACCTTCTCAACTCAGGGATCAAACCTGTGTTGCCTACATTGACAAGTGGGTTCTTTATCACTGAGCCACCAGGGAAGCCCAGTTTGCCTGCTTACTTTTCCCAATATCCATCCTTACTTACACAGAAGCAGAAAAAATTATATCTGTATTTCAGAGACAGATATGAATGCCATTTTAGGAGAACACCTTTATAGTTTGGAGAAGGGAATGGCAACCCACTTCACCATTCTTGCCTGGAGAATTCCATGGACAGAAGAGCCTGGCAGGCTACAGTTTATGGGGTCACAAAGAGTCAGACATGACTGAGTGTCTTTAATTCTTTACAGTTCAACATTTCCAATTATTTTGAAATTAGTAAAATATATACACATCTCACTATCATCATCTTTCCTTTTATTACAACATTTTATATGTTTAATTGTTATTTGGAACACTATTTGAATTTAACTATCAAATCAAAGCTTTTAAACATTTATTTCCTTTTGATAGAAATCAAACTTTTGACATTTAACTTGCCACCATTAGCTCCTACTATGTTCAGAAATATAGTTTAGATTGACCTCTTTTCTTGTTTTTAGCAGATAATTGTTTAAAACGGTCCCTTTCAGGGGAGTGGTGTGCAAGATATCACCATCCTAGTGCTAAATTGGTGCATGAGTAATTCTAAAAGCAACGTGCTTTATTTGATGACAGTTTTTAAAGTCATAGACTGCTGTTTCTTTATGTCATTTGCTTTCTTTTTCTTAATGAGATTTAAAAATTCATTCTCATCTTTTTTATCTCAGTGATTTTCTCTCTGTATCTCCTATGCTACATATTGTCAGTCTAAGACATTTGCTTAAATGACACTATTCCCTAAAGATGCAGAAATTCTAATTTTTTGTTATAAGATTAGATTTTATTTAAATAAACCATAAAGTAACTTTTATGGTTCATTAGTCATTCTCTTCACCTTTCTGTTTCTTATCCCATTATAGCTTTGGGGGAAAGTGGTATGCTAATAAGATTATAATTAGACAAGTATACATGGTAAATTATGCTATTACTGAATGATGCTTACATATTACTGGTGGCTAAAGCAGCATAGAGTGATTCCTAGGTAAAAGACCAGGTGAATGGCAGCTATGTTTATTTTAGCAGAAACGAGCTTCCTGAAAAAACACTTTCAGAGACTTTCTGCCACAAAATAGCACAATGAATGTAAAGAAACTCACTCCTACAAATCAAGTCCCATATTTTTTTTTTTTTTACATTTTGCTTTTCCCATTGCTGCTCTTGTTACTACTGTGTTATCACAGCAAGTTTCAGCACTAAATTCTAATTCTTTAGAAGAACTTAAATACATGCACACAGATATTTAAAATCTCTGTTTTGAATAATCTTATAACTAGAGCTGACGTGCAACAAGTTTAGTAAGAAGAATAATCAGGAAGAAACATAACAGACAATTGGAAACAGAAACCCTGAAGATCACGTACAGCAATGTTTTATACATCCTATAAAAAGTTTACAATATTGCTTGCGCTTTTAAATACCAATAGAGAAAATATCTAGGCACGATTGAGCTGTACCTTACTCAAATTGCAGTGTCATAGTTCCATTACATTTTGTTGTAATTTCATATCACTCCAAATAATCCTCACACATTTAACAAGGCCTCAGATTTTTTTTTTTCGGATAAATCCAGGAAATTCAGAAAGTTGCAGTTAGCTTAGTTTGATTACAAACATCTGTCCTTGGCATGCAGTAGGGTACTGCTTACCTATGTCTCCAATTTAGCATCTGTGGGGGCTGTACATGGCCCTACTAAACAATCAGATAAAATTAAATCATCTTGAAATATTTTTCAAGTTTTGATTTTAAATTTTACCATACATCAACCAACAGTATCTTTTTTTAATAATGTGACAATTTAACCTCAGCAAAAGTTCTAGTTGGGGAAATGTTACCATTTAAGGAAACTCCTATTCTGGTGTTAGCTATTAAATTTTTACCAAGGTGTTGTCAGTTCCAGTGTGGTAAAATACCTTCATTTTAAATAAAAGTTTATATAACTTAAACTCAAAGTTAGTCATGTAAGACGTGTTGCTCAGAATTTATTTTACTGCTGTAATGTAATATTCACAGTCACCCTGAGAGATGTGTTCTTTGATCCCCACTAAAGAGGTAAAGAAAGTGAGGCTTAAAGAAGTTAAGGAACAGGCCCCAAGGCAACACCAGCTGCTAGGGGGTTTACCCAGGATTTGATTTCAGGCTATTCTGAGTCCAAAGACATTAGTCCAGTTTAAATGCAATTGATGTTTCTGCCTTCTACTCATTTCTGTTTCTGAGAGAACTGGTCAATCACGCAAAACCTCTGCTATGTACCATCATCTACAGAAATTTCTCTCTTCTAAAATATATCAAGGGCAGAGATTATCTTAGGTTTTCTTTTTTCCTTGCTCCCATAGCTTCAAAGCGTAGACTTTGCACAGTGAAAAGGAGGTTTGTTTTGCTACTTGAACAAAATGCCTTAAGCAACTTAGACTAATATTTCTTAGGTGACACGGAGTTAATGCTCTCTAGGCATTGTAAGTGAATTTCAATAGAACAATAATCCCCGGCCTACCTACATTTACTCTCAGCTGTTTTTGTTTGTTTATAGCAAAACCCGCTAAATTAGAATTAAGCCAGGTATGCTGTTTTTCTTTCTCCTCGTTCATAAATGTACCTCTGACTTGTGAAAGAAAGTAAAATATTACCAGAAATCTATAAAGAAAAAAGAAGTCAGTTGCTGGCCTACTGAAGATGGGATGAAGCTGAATCATTTGGAAGTTCATTAGGAGGTTTTCTGGGGTTTTTTGTTTGTTTGTTTTTAAAATCATATGAATTAGATCGGGGATTATTTTTGCTATAGGTGCTATCCTGGTGCTTTCCAGATACGTTTGCTAGCAGGCAAGCTGCTGCTCCTGCTGCTGCTAAGTCGCTTCAGTCATGTCCGACTCTGTGCGACCCCATAAATGGCAGCCCACCAGGCTCCCCCGTCCCTGGGATTCTCCAGGCAAGAACACTGGAGTGGGTTCCCATTTCCTTCTCCAATGCATGAAGCAGGGATCTTCAAATGTGAGATGCTCTGTATCTGTCTTTTTGGGCTTCTCAGGTGGTGCATTGGTTAAAAAAAATCTGCCTGCCAATATAGGAGGTGCAAGAGAAGTGGGTTCGTTGCCTGGGTTGAGAAGCTACCCTGGAGTAGGAAATGGCAACTCACTTCAGTGTTCTGGCTTAGAAAAATTCCATAGACAGATGCCACTGGTGGGCTATGGTCCATGGGGTCGCAAAGAGTCGGACATGACTGGAACTGAGCATACATACACAATGCACACATATCTGTCTTTTATGAGGGGCATTTGGAGAGAAAACCTTCTAGCACTTGCTGTTGGATGGGAATCACCACAGACCTTTCAGTTGTGGTTTCCAACTGTGGACATCTCAACAGGATGCCAGCTTTTGGTTCCTGGAGAATGCACTATAAGTTTAATGTTGTCATTCTGCCATATACCTCTATGAAATTTATTATTTGGGAACCACAAGAAAGAATCCCATTTTATAACTGTCCAGATAAATAAAATTAAAAACTTCAACCAAAAAAAAAAAAAAAAAGTGAAGCTCGTTTTTAGCCAATGAGTTCTTTCAGCAGTTGGCTTTAGAGAGAATAGGATAATGTTTAACACATAATCATGCTTTGAAATTTGCCAACTGCCCTGTCCCTTTGATCATTCCAAAGAAAATATATTCTTGTCTGTTTGAAGGAGAACCAGATACCCTGTTCTTTGGTTAAAGATACTATGTTTGGTTGCCAGATTCATAAGTGAATTTGTTTTAAATGCAAAGAAATAATGAAAAAAATAAAAGAAAGAAAAGCGGTTAGAAATTCAGGAAACAGTACCTGAAGTAGAGATAAAAGAAAGAATACTTTTACATAACACATTATTATGGGTACTATACTGTAAGACAAGGATTCACATTATACTGTGATTCATAGAAATTAGTTTGCCTGTAAAATATTAAATGTTGGATTCTTTAATGCCACTGAGGAAGACATTGACCACAGCTATTCAAGGGATAACTTTGATGATTATGATTTAAAAATAAATAAATAAATTTATAAGGAATTATCAAGACGGAAAGTTCTATATATGCTTATGTTTTCAGAGATACTGACGTGAACAATCTGTTTGGATGAGCATCAGTGAATTTTCAAGGGCATCAGAACATCTCATCAGCAAAGTGAGATACATAAACTTGGATATTGTGAAGAACCCTTTTGATTTGAAATCTCACTTCCTGGATAAAACTCCATGAAAGATGTTTGACCTAACTAGATTTTCAACCTTTAATCCTTTGGGTATTATCCAAGTAGAACTGAGCTCTTCATGGGAAAAACGTTCTAAAATTCAAATTTTAAAATAATTCACCATACATAAAATAATTATTTTAAAATAAATTCCTCACAAACTAAAAGAAAAACATCATATTCATATAATGAAACTAGTTAAACTTTGGAAGTTGGAGCAAACAGAAGGAAATGGCAACCAACTCCAGTATTCTTGCCTGGGGAGTCCCATGGGGTTACAAAGAGTCAGACATGACTGAGCAACTAACACTTTCAGTTCACTTTTAAAGCAGTCTCAAAGTTAACTGCTAGACATTTACTGTCTCTCTAGGTTTTATGTCTTTTCCTTCATTTTTCTCTGATTGTTACCTCGATGTTGTTCACTCAGATGTGTATTTAAAATATGATTGATCCTTGAATAACACAAGTTTAAACTATGGGAGTTCATTTATATGGTGATTTTTTCCAAAGATGCAAACTACTATATTATGATGCCTATATATAGTTCCATGGATATGGAGCCATGCATATGAAGGCAGACTGTAAATTTATACATGAATTTTGGACTTCAGATAGGGTCAGTTACCCTAACCCCCACATTGTTCAAGTGTAAGCCTATACAGCTGTGCTGAATTTGTAAACAAAGAGAAAAACATTTAGCATTACTGGCAAAAATGTAGGTAACTAAACTAGCTATCAATTCACTGTAGAATAAACGTTTAGGAGAGATTTTTTCTTTTAGAGGGGAAAAAAATGGCAGAGCTAAATTATTACGTGCTTGAATTATACTAGTGGGTTCTACTAAACATGCTTAGTAAGTTTTAGGTGAATTACGACCTACTCTTATGATACAAGGATTAGAAGTTTCAGGATAATTCTGAGAAATGCATATTTCTTGTTAGGCTACTGTTCACTATTGTTACTTAACAAATAACCCAGAAACTCTAACGCTTAAAACAACAATTGTTTATGGGACGCCATAATTTGTGAGTCGAGGATTTGGTCAGAGCTCAGATGGTTGACGTTTCTGATGCATAGGGCGGTGATGACACTCACCCACTGCCATTCACGCAGCAAATGGGCTTGCCTGCCGCGTCCAAGACAGCTTCATACACACGCATGGCGCTACCGATTGATTTTTATGTCCCCCTCAAAATTCACAGGTTGAAATCCTAACCCCAATATAATGGTCTTTGGAAGTGAAGCATTTGGGAAGTGATTTTGTAATGAGAATGGATCCCTCATACATGGAATTTGTGCTCTTAGAAAAGAGACCCCAGAGTGCCCCTTCGCTCCTGCCGCCAGATGAGGACACAGTGAAGATGGCTGTCTATAAACCAGGAAGTGGCTTTATTTAGGTGGTTACTAAGACTTGGCAAAGGAAGTGATAATTAATCTAAATTTCAAACAAACAAAAAGTCGACTGAAAGAGGAGTGAGTACATTCCACCCGGGGCAAGAAAACATGCAAGAACATTGGGTCTAGAGGAAACCTGGTATAGCAACAAAGTAAACAGAAATAAGGCCTATTAATATCCCTTAGAGTGTTGAGAGACTGGGAAAGAGGAAGCTGAAAGCATAGGCAGAGCCTGGGAATATGCAGCCTTGTAAGGCTTCCTTCCTTCGTTCTTTTCTTTCTTCCTTCCTTGTTTCTTTCCTTCTAAAGACCCTGAGAAGCTTTGAGAAACCATGGCTAATGATGGATGGAGAATGAAATGATTATGCTTTCAGTTTGGAAAGAGTCTGGAGAGTATATTTTAGTGTGGAGGGAAGGAAGGGAAGATTCAAAGTGGTTACAACAGACCTGGGGACAGTTTAAGAAAAAAAAAATAACAGAATTTGGTGACAGATTAAATATGGAGAATAAACGAAAGGGATTGAAATTTCGGTGTTTGCCGTCCATGAGTACCTATTATCTCCTGCTATTAAGAGATGCAATATATTTATTTCCCACTCATTTTAGCTATAGAGGACTTAACTGTACCAGGCACAGTTCTAAATACTTTATAAATAGTTTTCTGTGAAATAGATGAGATTATGCACATTTTGCATATGAGGAATCTGATACAGAAAGAGGCAAATTATCTTACCCAAAAGTACACAGCTTGGCCAGTGGTAGAGGAGGAATTTGAAGCCAGACTGTTTGCCCTGAGTCCCTAATCTTCATCTCAAATCATGCTGGCCCACTTGGATTTTACCTGGGCTCACGGGCAATCATTTCCAGACTACAATTCCTTTTGCAGTTTGATGTGTCCTTGTGACTAAGCTCTGGCCAGTGGCATGTGAGCAAAAATGATACATGGTACTATTTGATCATGTGTTTTATTCCCTAACTTTCCTCTTTTCCCACAGAGAGATAGTCAGCATTTGAAAAACTGCTTTGAACTCCAAAATGGAAGTCATGTACTGATGATAGCAAGGCTACCTCAACAACTTATCTCTTCAGACCACTTATTTGGAAACCGCATGAAAGAGAAATGTGCTTCTATGTTATTTAACTTGTGTTAAATTACACACAGCTCCCCATGTGGCATAGAGATAAAGAATTCTCCTGCCAATGTAGGAGATTCAGGAAACATGGTTCAATCCCTGGGTCAGGAAGATTCCCTGGAGGAGGAACCCATTGGCAACCCATTCCAGTATTCTTGCCTGAAAAATTCCGTGGGCAGTGGCGTCTGGTGAGCTGTAGTCCATGGAGTTGCAAAGAGTTGTACATGACTGAGCGACTAAGCACACACAAATTACGTACACTTTGTTGGAGTACACTAACCTGACTCCTACTTACTGTAAAGGCTATCATCTATAGATAACTCCTCACTTTCTGAAGTGTAGAAATGGAGGCATGATGAGGCTATATACTAAGAGGGGAAACACAGAGAAGAGAAGGTTTGGAAAAAGAAAAGATCAGGTTATAATCATACTAGTTACAAACATGTTTAATTTGAGACCACTTTAAAGTATTCAGGTAGATATGTTGAGTAGATAGGTGTATGTACAAATTTGGAGCTTAAGAAAGAGCTGAAGATAAACTATTTATCTGATACAATTCTGAAACCAGCTACTCATCAAATGAAAAAAAAATTTTTTCTGTAATAACTCATAACTTCATGTGTTAAAAAGACTTTTATTTTTCCATTTTATTAGCTTCCAAATTTATATTAGAAAATGTATATTAAAATTATGAATGTTTACAATAAATGGTCTATTCAGTCTTACTTTTATGAAGAAACTCTTGTCTACAGCCTCTGTAAAGTTATCTTAGTAACCGTGTGTCAGAAAACTTAGTTTAGGGGGGTTAGGTTATTGGTAACTGCAGTATTTGTCTATTTGCTGTTGTTTAGTCGCTAAGTCATGTCCAACTCTTTTGGGAGCCCATAGACTGTAGCCTATGGATTTCCCAGGCAAGAACACTGGAGTAGGTTGCGATTTCCTCCTCTGGGGAATCTTCCCAACCTAAGGATCGCACCTGCATATCCTGATACGGCAGGTAGTTTCTTTGCCATTGAGCCACCAGGGAAGCCCAAATGTCTACATAACAAATTATCACCAAACTTAGCAGCTTAAAACAACAAACATTTGTTGCCTCATACTTTCTGTGAGTTAGGAATTTGGGCACAGTTTAGCTGGGTGCCCCTAGCTCATGGTCTCTCATGAGGCTGCTAAGCTATAGGTCAGAGCTACATGTTAGAATTCATGTGGGGCTCAAATATCTGCTTCTCAAGTGGTTATAGAAGAGCTTCTGTACCTTGCAGTCTGTTGCATTGAAGGCTTCATTTCTCCCACATTCTATGTGGGCCTCTCCACAGGGCTGCCAAAAACATGGCAACTAGCTGTTGCCAGCTCAAGTAATATGAGAGAGGCAAAGAGAAAATATACAGAAGGAAGGTACAGTCTCTTAAAAACCTGATCTTGAAATTGCCACCCTATCACTTCTAAAGCAGTTAAACTCATAAAAGCAAGACTAAAATGGTAGCTACCAGAGGCTGGGCGGTGGAGAAGGCAATGGCACCCCGCTCCAGTACTCTTGCCTGGAAAATCCCATGGACAGAGGAGCCTAGTGGGCTGCAGTCCATGGGGTCGCTAAGAGTCGGACACGGCTGAAGGACTTCACTTTCACTTTTCACCTTCATGCATTGGAGAAGGAAATGGCAACCCCCTCCAGTGTTCCTGCCTGGAGAATCCCAGGGACGGGGAAGCCTGGTCGGCTGCCATCTGTGGGGTCGCACAGAGTTGGACACGACTGAAGCGACGCAGCAGCAGCAGCAGAAGCTGGGCAGAGGGGAAAATGAGAAAATGTCAATCAATGAGTACAAAGCTTCATTTGTGTAAAATTAATAAGCTCTGCAGATCTAATGTACAGCAATGTGACTATAGTAACAATACCATATTATGTAGTTGAAATTTGTCAGTGGTGAAAGTGAAAGACACTTACTCATGTCTGACTCTTTATGACTCCATGGACTATACAGTCTGGGGAATTCTCCAGGCCAGAATACTAGAGTGGGTAGCCTTTCCCTTCCCCAGGGGATCTTCCCAACTCAGGGATTGAACCCAGATCTCCTAAATTGCAGACAGATTTTTTACCAGCTGAGCCAAAAGGGAAGCCCAAGAATACTGGAGTGGGTAGCATATCCCTTCTCCAGCAGATCATTCCAACTCAGGAATTGAACTGGGGACTCCTGCATTGCAGGCGGATTCTTTACCAATTGAGCTATCACAGTCTTGTGTCCTCATCATCCAAAAGGTAACCATGTGACATGATGGATATATTAATTAGCTTGATTGTGGCAATTATTTCACAATGCAGACATATATCAAAACATTAAGTTGTAGATCTTAAATATATACAATTTTCATTTGTCAATTATACTTTAATAAAGATGAAGAAAGAAATAAGAATTTTTAAAAGTGAATCGGTAAACCCAACCTACTTTAAAAAAGGGGATTATACAGATCTGTGAATACTAGGAGGCAAGGATTATTGGGGGCCAATTTAGAGGCTGTCACAGTAATCAAGGTATAGGAAACAAACTTGTGGTTACCAAAGGGGAGAGGAAAGAAGGAGGGACAAATTAGGGGTATATGATTAATGGATTAAAAGTACTATATATAAAATAGATAAGCAACAAGTACATACTGTGTGCTGTGCTGTGTGTGTAACACAGGGAATTATATCCATTATCTTGTAATAACCTATAATGTAATGTAATTTGCAAAACTACTGAATCACTAGGCTGTATATTTGAAATTAACACAATATTGTAAATCAGCTGCACTTCAATTTTAAAAAAATGAGAGTTTGGAATTGACTCATACACACTGTTATATTTAAAATAGATAACAGAAACCAACTGTATAACACAAGGAACTTTGCTCACTAGTCCATAACAACCTAACTGGAAAAGAATATGAAAAAGATTAGATACATGTATCTGTATAACTGAATCACTTTTCTGTACATCTGAAACAAACATCGTTAATCAACTATACTCTGACATAATTTTTTTTGACATAATATTTTTAAAGTGTCCCTAATGATATGAATGTAGATTTTATGAGGGTACTTATGTTCTCCCAGTTATAAATTTTTGAAAGTTATGACTAATACTAAATTTATTTGTGTGTAATATAGAGTTTAGTTAGTTCAGTCACTAAGTCATGTCTGAGTCTTTTCAACCCTATGGATGGTAGCCCTTCATGCTTTTCTGTCCATAGGATTTCTCAGGCAAGAATACTGGAGCTGATTTCCATTTCCTTCTCCAGGGTACCTCCCTCACCCTGGGATTGAATCCAGGTCTCCTGCATTGCAGGCAGATTCTTTATGGACTGAGCCACTAGGGAAGACAACTGTAATACATATATAAATATATATATATAAATACATACACACATTGTAGTAAGCACCATGTGAAATACAGAGATAAATCTCATAGAACTTTAATAGATTCTAACATAATATGTGGATTATTTATTCCTCAATTGGAAACATATTACTTTGGAAGTTCATTTAAATATATGTGCATGCATATATACCCCACATGACAAAATGGAGTATGAGGAAATACTGTATTTTTTCTTACATAGAAATAAGTCAAATAATGTCTTTGTGTTTGACATTGTAAATATTCTAGGAATAATAAATATTAATAATATTACATTTAAGAATTGATATTCTCAGCTTTCATCAAGAAAACACTTTTATTCTTAAGAAGTAAGACTTGAAATATATTTTAAAATATGCATCAGTAAAGAATGCAAAATGCTTTTGCAATTCATATTTATTATAATAAAATTTAAAAAGGGGTAGTGATGATAAACCTCTGCAATGCTTCTTGAAAAATTCATTGCAGATAAGATCCCATTTGTTAAGTATTAAGATTAGTAAAAAAGCAATTAAATTAAGATAATTAACACAAAATACAGTGTTCAGTAGGGTTATGTTATACTGGATTATAATTGAAAACTGACATCTTCTTACTCAGCATACTAACCAAGGGATTTTATTTCATCTTCAGAAGATTACATATCAGTACAAATCCAGAGATTAAAAAACTCTTTGTAATTACACAAATTGATTCTCTAATATCACATCGATTTAAAAGTTGCATAAAGATAGTGCAAGAAAACTAAAAAGCTGAAATAGATAATCGTTTAATTGCTAGGAGGATGTCCATGTATGGGGCATTGTATTCCTCTATCAAGAAAATATCAAAGATTTTCAATACTTTATTGATCAGCTCATTTCCATAGAGTGAAACCTTGTAAACTATTGAACTAGATAAAAATGAACAGTTACATTGAAAAGTTGTAAATAAGTACTGTGCTAATTCTAGGATCCAGATAAAAATATAATGCATTGTTCTAGGATCCAGATAAAAATATAATGCATTGTTTTGAATATGGATTGGCACATCAAATTAAATTTATATGCTGAGGTAAAATACACTTCTCAAAGTGTATGGAAATTATTACTATATGTCAGCACTACTGTCTAAATTTGGAGTCTTTCAGTGGTCATATTTATAATAATTGCTCTACAATTTATACACGTCAGTTAAGAAATATTTGAGAGGATAAAGTATTGATTGATTAGGTAGAGGTAATTAACTAGTCAAAAGTTTCTTAGGTCAGTAGAGAATTTCTCAAACTTTGTATAAGATGAGCATCAGTTTGATAAATAATATCCACCAGTCACTCAACAATTAGATTCTAACAAACATTGGTTAAGTACCTAGTATTGACAAATAAGCACTCTATGGAATACAAGAATTTTTAAAAAAAATAAATAAAAGGTAATATTAGAAGTGACCCAAGAAGCACCCCCCAGATAATGTCAGGAATCTAACCTCAACTACTATATAATGCAATATATTATATTTATATATAGGTTATTTATTTTCCAATTTGAAACATATGTGGCTTTTTGGAGCTAAGAAATTATTAAGAGAATTTGCCTGCATGAGTCAGCACCTAAATTCCCTTTCAACTCTTAGAAATCATACAAAAATTACAATGATAATAAAAACCTCTCTAACTGCATTTTCAGGGAAACTAGGAAGCTAACTTGAAACATATGTATTGAGGAGAAGGTTGATAGTAGAAATTGCAGGGAATAATATGAGAATTACAGAATTGGTCAGCAGTGGCATATTTTAGAAAGTACAGCAATAGTTTCTTTCGTAAAGGTAAATGTTTCATTGTGAACTGTGAAACTGAAACTACCCATTGTTTGAAGCAACAAGGGTGGGAACAAGTCTGGGAAGTACTGATGAGAAACCTGCTTTCCAGCCTGAGCTGAATGGTTTGGATGAAAGTAGAGAAGAGAGGGATAAAAAAAAATATATTTCTCAGAAGAAAAATTTTAGCAAAAAGCAGTCTAGAGAGATAAGCAGAGGAAAGATCATTTGAATTTTGAAAATGTTAAGAATATTCTCAAATATCTACAGAAAAATCCCTGCAAATTGCTTGTCCAAGAACACTCCCACTCATTCAGTGATGAATAGTACAGAAAGAACTAGAACAGCATCTATACAAAGATAATACACAAAAGGAAGCATAAAACATAAAGGTTTGCACCACAGGGTAAACTCATTGCCATGGTGCCTATGAAAATTGTGAACAAGTATTTCAGTGTGCATTGAGAAAAATGACCTCATGAAACAAGAATCTCCATAACATTAGTCTAGAAACACAGATGAACTCAGGTAAGAGATGCCAAGAAAATGTGTGAGATGAAATATGAACTGTCTTATCTTAGAAAAGAAATGGAAAAAAATTGCAGAAATAAAGACAAACATGAAGGTTGCAAAGAAGAATGGTTACTAAAAATATGAATAAGTGAGAATCAAAATGAGGGAAATGAAAGATAAAGACTTAAAAATAATTTAAAGTATTATCTATTTATATTATCCTCAATTCTATTGGACTGTCCTGGTGGCTCAGCTGGTAAAGTATATGCCTGCAATTCAGGAGACCTGGGTTTGATCCCTGGGTTGGAAAGATCCCCTGGAGAAAGAAATGACAACCCATTCCAGTGTTCTTGGGTGGGAAATCTTACAGACAGAGGAGTCTGGCAGTCTACATCCATGGGATCGCAAGAGTCAAACACAACTTAGCGGCTAAACCACCATCTTCAATGTATGCATAATTGGAGTTCCTGATAAGAAAACAAAACAAAATAAACTGAAAAACATATTTAGAGGGATACTTTTTAAAAATTCATGAAAGATCACAAAAGGACAAATACTATATGATTTCACTTATGTGATGTGTCTAAAGTACTCAAATTCATAGAGACGGAACATAAGATGATGGGGTGGTGGTTGCCAGAGACTGTGGGCAAAAGCGAATGGGAATTTCATTTTAAGAAGATTAAAAAATTCTGGAAATGGAGGGGGATGATGGTTGTACAGCAATGTGAATGTATTTAATACTACTGAACTGTACATTTTAAAATGTTAATATGGTGAACTTTATGTTCCATTTATTTACTATAATGGAAAAACTCATGTAATAGGAATGGTCTTCTCATAATAAACAAGAACCTCTTGCTTTGTAAAAACAAACCAACAAAAGAAACTGATCTAGAAACAGGGCAAGACACAGTGTATTAAAAACACTGAAAGCTAAAAAACAGTCTCACAATACTTGTAAAGGTAAAAACAGATCAAATAGTCTCAAATTACCTTCACAGAACCTTTCAATATCAGAATTCAGTGAAACAATATCAAAAACATACTCAAGGAGAAGAAGGCATAGGACATAGATTTTATATTCAGACAGCTGTACTCAAGTATAAAAGTTACAGATATTTGTTTAAATATAAAAGAGACATGGATGTTTACTCGCAAGAGATCTAAGAAAACCACTAAGGAAAGAGTGTTCAACTAATGCAGGTAAGATTGGTGAAAATGTAATAACAAGTACAGCAAAGCTTCAACTATATGTAACTGCAAAACCAACTTTAGAGTTAAATCAATGGGCTAAGGTATATACCCAGACCAAAAAAAAGAAAAAAGTAGGAAAGAGAAGCTAGGGTAAAGACTGAAAGACGAATTTCTTAATTGTCTCTTTTAAAATGTTTGGAAGCCAAAGAATATCATTTATAAATGACAACTAAAACAAATATATAAAACATAATATTTGTAATACTATATATATATATATTACCCATTACTGTAATACAAAAAATTCAGATCATAAGACAATAATCTTTCATTTTCTGGAACTCTCCAAAATCTGCTGCATGGATAGAACTCTGCTTCAGGAAGCAAGTCTATGGGTCTCTAAGTCTTTTCCACACGCTTATCCTTTCGGCTTCCTTAGTGGCTCAATGGTAAAGAATCCACCTGCCCATGCAGGAAAGTGAAAGTGAAAGCGGCTCAGTCGTGTTGGACTTTTTGCGACCCCCAGGGACTATACAGTCCCTGGAATTCTCCAGGCCAGAATACTGGAGTGGGTAGCCTTTCCCTTCTCCAGAGGATCTTCCCAACCCAGGGATCGAAGCCAGATCTCCCACAATGCGGACAGATTCTTTACCAGCTGAGCCACAAGGGAAGCCCAATAATACTGGAGTGGGTAGCGTAGCCCTTCTCTAGGGGATCTTCTTGACTCCGGAATAGAACTGGAGTCGCCTGTCTTAGAGGCAGATTCTTTACCAACCGAGCTATGAGGAAACCCAGGTTTAATCCTTGGATGGGGGAGATCCCCTGCGGAAGGTAACGGCAACCCACTCCAGTATTCTTGCCTGGGAAATTCCATGGACAGAGGAGCCTGGCGAGCTACAGTCCGTGGGGTTGCAAAACAGTTATAGATGACTTAACGACTAAAAAACAACAACAATCATCATTTCGGGGAGGATCGTTTGATTATGACAAAGGCTTAGAAGCAAGCAAGGCCTCTTGAGTCTCAACAGTGAACAAAGCTCTCCCAAAATAGATGACGGTAAAGGGAGTCAAAAGGAACAAACTTCCATTTATAAAATAAAGTCAAAGGGATGTAATATACAGCATGGTGACTACAGTTAGGAGTAATGTACTGTGTATTTGAAAATTGTTAAGAGTAAATCTTAAAAGTTCTCATCATGAGAAAAAAATTCATTAACTATGTATGGTGATACTTCTTAAGTAGATTTATTGTGGCTATCATTTCATAATACATACAAGTACTGAATTGTTATACATCTAACACTCATGTAATGTCAAAATCATTTATACTTCAATGTTTTAAAAAAAAAAGATAAAATAATTTTTGAAAGCCCCCACTTTTCTGAGACCATCTTTCTCTTTCAGTGCCTTATCTGTAGCCAAAAGCAAGCAAAATAGACTTCTGACATTATGCCTGTGGAGACAAACATTACATCCCCCATGACATATATGAAAAAAGTAAAATATACAATATGGTAGGACATACTGATTCTATGGAGAAACGAGGGTACTAGGGCTGTGGGTTTCAGTTTGGGGAGGGTGGACATGGAAAACCTCAAGGACACGGTGGCTTTAATTAGTGTTTTGAAGGTGCAGTGTTTTGTTTGGATAAGGGAGTGTGGAAAGGAGAGAGACAATGGGAAGTAGATAAAAGAGACAAGGAGTGAAAATTATTTTTCACTCTACATCTTCTATAAATTTTGAACAATATGGTTATAATAACTTTTCAAAAAATTAAAAATATACTATTTAGAGAGCTAAGACAATGGGGGGAAACAAACTGATCATGAGACGAAATATTTGGGTTTTGGTTCAGGTTCAGTTACTAACTTGCTTGTGACTGTGGATGAGCCTCTTAATCCCCTGGGTTTAGTTTCTGGATCTGTAAAAATGCTGGGGCTGGATTAGGTGATCTTCAAATTCCTTCCTCCTTTCATATTCTGTGAGTCTGTGATTTAATACAGTGTTCACCAAACTGTGGCTTAGGAAAATAGTTTTGGAGTCTAGCCATTATTCAACCTTTTTATCAGCACACAGTTCTCTGCTTCTCTGCAACAGACAAATAATGAATAACTGATTTTCCAACTGTAAATTATAATATTAGAAAACTCATGGAACAGTCCCTTTTCAAAGGGGTTCAAAATTAATGACAAAAGAAAAAGTCTCTTAAAATATAATGGACTATCCTTTTAGGTCTCATCATCAGCACCATAAAAGCACAAATATATTTTAATATATATTTAAAATAAGTCTACAAATTTACATTTTTATTATTTTACAGATTGCCATAACCTTTGGGTGAGCCCCAGGAAATTTTCTGTTCCTCATGAGATTAAGCTCAATTAAAAGTGTGGGTGAAATATTCCTTTCTGTATGTCATTTGGCAATTCATGATATGATTTGTTAGTCTTATATTAATAGTTATGTACCTAAATTCTGACTCCTCTCTCTGAATTTTATGGAATTAACTCCTTAGAGCAAGATCTTACATGGTTAGTTATTTCTACAATATATTCTACAGAACTCTGTACCCTTATGTGCTCCAATATGGTTCTATCTTGACTGATCCTATGATATGAGGAAAGATATGAAGTGGAAAGTTATGTGCAGCTCTTTGAAAGGATGAGTGCCAAATTCTCCTATTGTTGTTTAGTCCCTAGTTTGTGTCCCCCTCTTTTACAACCCCTTGGATTGTAGCCTACCAGGTACCTCTGTCCACGGGATTCTCCAGGCAAGAGTACTAGAGAGGATATTGCCCTTTCCTCCTCCAGGGGATTTTCCAGACCCAAGAAGGGAACTTGTGCCTTCTGCATTTGCAGACAGATTCTTTACCACTGAGCCAACTGGGAAGCTACTGTGATGTAAATGAGCAAATAGTAAAAACAGGTCAAGTATACAAAGTCCATCCTGCCCACTAAATCAACAACTCTTACCAAAGAGAATAAATGTCACAAGTATGAGATGTTACCATTTATACAGTGAAAAAGTTTTCATGGTTACAAAATAGCATAGTGATATCTTGCTTCGATTTTCTCTCTGATCCAGGAGGATTTGATATACAGATATTTGTCTTAATAACAAGAGAAAGATGATTACGATTTTTAGGAAGAGACTGTCTCAAAATGCAGATTGAATGAAGTTCCTTGAAACCAAGACTGCAACATTCACTATNATGTCACAAGTATGAGATGTTACCATTTATACAGTGAAAAAGTTTTCATGGTTACAAAATAGCATAGTGATATCTTGCTTTGATTTTCTCTCTGATCCAGGAGGATTTGATATCCAGATATTTGTCTTAATAACAAAGGAAGGATGATTATGATTTTTAGGAAGAGACTGTCTCAAAATGCAGATTGAATGAAGTTCCTTGAAACCAAGACTGCAACACTCACTACGGTCTCCATACATCCTCTGGAAACATGAAATATGGATGGTGCACCATTTTGGTAGAGTATCCCACTACATTTCTTTTTGCAGTCATCTAAATGTACTCATTGTTTTCTAGGGGAACTTTTTGAAAAAATTTTTCTAGTGTTAGTTGCTTAGTCATGTCCAACTCTTTGTGATCCCATGCACTATGGCCCCTTGTCCAAGTACTGATAAAAACCACGTTAGGTTTTGCACTGCGCTTGGAATCAGCATTCTTTAAATAAATGGTCTCACATACTCCCACTACTATATGATTATACATTTATACACTGTCTTTTGTCCCCATACATAAAATATATTTTGAGGATTTCTTCATCAGTATCACCTAATAAAAGTGTATAATGCCCTAAAATCAGATTGACAAAGTGAATAATTTTTAGTCAGAGGGATCATGTTATAAAAACAAGTTTCAGTCAGACCAATAAAACTGCATCACTTGTTTGCAGTTCTGAAACAGCTGCTTTAGCATTTGATCTAACAGAAGCTTGGGAAGAATTCTGTCCTAATTATCCTCAATTATCGTGGTCATCACCTGGTTTGAGTTTCTTATACTTCTCGACTAATTTCCTATTATAGGTGTATATCACTGATATGTTAAATGTATCTAAATATTCTCTCTATTATTTGTCTTCTCTATTCCTTTTTATTATATTAAATTACCATATTGTTGCTGTGTAAAAACCTATTGCAGCTATATCCAAACTAGAATAATGTTGTATAGTGTCAGTATAAACAATTTCAAAAAATGTGATACCAAAATAATGATTTCACAAAATATTCTTTTTTCTTGCAAGTTTATGCAAGATTTTCACTACAACTTAAAAAAAAAGTAGTACGTCAATTTGTTTATTTTCTTTTTCTTGCTCCCAGCATACATATATATCAGAAAATTGAACCAGAAAGTATCTTTATTTGGATAAGTAGCTATGTAGGGGAAAATGCTTTCGAATTTGTAATTTAGATTTTTTGTTCTCAGGAAATTAAAATCCCACCAATTAGGAAACTATTGTTTTCATTTTTTAGAAATAGCTGAAACTAGAATGTTATTTTGCAGTGATACTAAAATTGGACAGGAATTGATACAAGAAACTAAATCAGTCATTTCCCAAAGTAGACAAAAAGCAAACAGGAAAAATTGAATTGAGTTTAAATATATTAAATATTATATTAGATCCATAAATGAGTCATGACATTAGCACAAGACTGACACAAATTGAGAAACATATTGTGGGGAATATACTGCTAATAGGCTTCCTCATTTTCCACCTTAAAAGAAAATTGTCATAGTTTTATTGCTCAAATGATACTTATGTCAGAAAACTTTATGATGTATATTTCCAGGCCTCTTTCATCTAAACCTCAATAACTTGTTGTTTCCAGAAGTGATATTGCACAACATTAATAGCTTTTATCACTTAAGATCATTCAGTACTTTCTGGGCCTTTGGATTCAAAAATTGATAAGGTGTCTTAGTTAAATCATAACTAATCACCAACTTCTGTTTTTGTTTCACAGGACACAAGAATTAGCAAAAGATTTCTGGAGGACTCTACACTGTCTAAAAGAACATGACTTGTCTGGGCTATTATGCTATCACCTGAAACCTATAGATCAGAAGGAAAAACATTCTTGAACCTTCTTCACCTCTGAAGTTACAGAGGTGGTCTCTTGTCAGTGGAGGGCCCCTAACTAGTTAGGCTGAAATACATTCTAAGACCTATATGAACTTCTAACAGACAGCTTATTATCAATCCCACTGCTAAGCACAAGACTATGGATTATGAAACTGTGGAAATATGTAGACAAAACACTATAGGTCCTGCCCTGAAGGACCTCATAGTCTAAAGAGTAGAGTTAAGAATTCTATACAAATATCTGGATAAATGGTAGAAAACAAAACTCACCCAATTCAGAGCCATCTCATTCTACTTGGACCAACACCTAAACCTGTCTCATGTATCTCTAGTTTTAGTAATGGTACCTTCCAAGGTACATACATGGCAAACTTCTTAACTCCTTATTCCATCTTTAACCCTGATACCTATGTTTTAGGTAAAAAAAAAAAAAAAAAAAAATTTCATTCCCCTCTCCCAAATAGCTATCTCACCACCTCTCCTGATCCCATAGCCTCTTCAAAATAGCATTTCTAATATGCACATCAGATCATATTCCTTATCAGCAACCAAGCTTAGCTACAAACTCTTGTGCAGAAAAGATAAGGCTTTGGTCATCTCACTCCTCACTGACTCGCTTTCTTACTTCTTACCAGTTTCCTTTGTGCCAATAAAGTTTGAAATTGTTTAATTGTCCTCAGAGAGGTGATTAGACATGTTCATCTGTTTGAAAAACCCTGTGCCACTCTACTGGACACCCGGTGTGATTGCTGTGAACTCTCCTTCATCCTTTATTGTCAGTCCAAACAATCTTCATCCTATGACGTATTTGCCCTAATGACCTAAATGATGATATAGCCACTTATTCATATAATAACACCTGTTGCTCTCTACATTCAGAGACCTTTCAACACGATGTCATGTTTTTTTCTCATGTCTGTCACACCACTAGATTGGGAACATCTTGAGTAGAGACAACATGAATTTTTTCTTTTTTCATTTCATAGCCCAGTTCTTATTGCAGTTCTGAAACACAAAGTAAATTCTCAATAAACATTGACTTGAAAATACAACTATAAAGTAATAACCCAAAACAGCCTGTGAAAAATGCTGGAATAGTTACATCTAAGTTGAGAGATTACATCAAGCAGATAAAATCAGGAAAGACTTCCTAGTATAAGTTATATTTGAGTCAAACAAAATGCATAGAATTTAAAAACATGGAAATGGAAGAGTCAAAATGCTTTACTTGGAGAATTGCATGATCAATAAGAGGAAAATGGAAAAAATATTCCCTGTTAATGAGGAACTGGACTCAATAGAGAATGGATACAAGATAAATAACTATAATAAATAAGGTGGAAAAGTTGCCTCAGTGATAGATTGCTAGAGATTGTGAATATCTGTCTAAAGAGTATTAGTTCATGTTTTTCTCTAGGAAATAAAATACGGATATATTGAAGGAGTGCTGTCTTTATGCACAAAAACAATCACATATATTTTGTCAGGGAAAGGAATGATAATAAGTTAAGTAGTAAAGTCAGCTTAGGAAAGATATTATGAATATTTACATACAATGTTTTCCTTTAGAAAATATGGCTATATTAAAAGATAAATAGATGACACTGCTATAGTCATAGCTACAGACACAAACATAGAAACAGAGATACAGATTCTGATAGAAGTATGGACCCAGATATTCTGATAAATTTAATAAACGAAATAGTAGGATTTGACTATAATGGAGAAGAAGACTTTTGACAACTTTTGAGCTTGAATAGTTGCAATTTAGAGTATATAAGATTCTAGAAGAGAGTTGGCAGCACTGGAAGTAGAATAAAGGGAAGAGAGAGAGCAGAGATGCATCAAAGAACCCACCGATTTGGCATCTTTTATCTATTATCTGGTGCTATTAATTTCCTTTATTTGCATAAAGCTGGGCAAGTTTACTGAGGGTAGGGTCCTTCACTATCTTTTTTGAAACCCTACCACTCAACATGGGATATGATCAGTTTGAGGTAATCAAAAAAATCAAATGGATCTGACCACAGCTGAAGAGTCAATGTTACGTCCTATCTACAGCTTCTGCCATCTGTGGCTTTTGATTATTTTCTTTGAAATTTGGATTTCCTGGGCCATGGCAAGGGCACATCTATGTTAGATTTACCTGTCAGTGGTTTATCTGGTCACAAATCAAATCCATATACTGCCTTACAAACACCTGGGACTTCAGTGTTCTTATATGTCAATGACTCATGCTATTTAATCATACTACACATGAAAAGAAAAAAAAACCTCCCAGCTTGAGGAAACACTGTCTTATCATAAGAGCAAATAAACCATTTTTTATGCTAACCTTAATGAGATGTACCACATTTGCAAACAAATTACTCTTAGCAAAGATAGCAACAATTGTGTACCCATCTAAAGCTCAAAAAAATACTGCATTTATCTTTCAACAGTGAAATTTAACTTTAGAAAACCGAGGGAATTAAGACACTGAATCTTTTATGCCCTCTTTATTAAGTTTTCTCTTTGTGAAAAGCAAATGGTGTTTTATAAAGTATCACCTGTAGAAAAAAGAATTCCAAAAATATGTGTGTCTATCACTTAAAAAAATTCTATTAGCTATGTTTATTTGCAAGTTTGTTTCTTTTTCTTTACAAATTTTTAATTATAATTTATACATCAATAACCTGCCTCCTGAAATATATCAATCTTGAATAATGCCCGTTATGTCTAGAATAGTTATTACAAAGCTTTCTAAAAATATAAGTTNTGAGAAAAAAGAATTCCAAAAATATGTGTGTCTATCACTTAAAAAAATTCTATTAGCTATGTTTATTTGCAAGTTTGTTTCTTTTTCTTTACAAATTTTTAATTATAATTTATACATCAATAACCTGCCTCCTGAAATATATCAATCTTGAATAATGCCCGTTATGTCTAGAATAGTTATTACAAAGCTTTCTAAAAATATAAGTTTTAGGGAGATATGGGGGCTGTCTTTTCCAAGTAACAATTTAGGTTTTTTTTCCTTTCTTTCCTCTGTAAATTCTAAAGTAATTGGAGTGCTTTTGGCCAATAATGATCTACTTTGATTTTTTTTAATATCATAAATTTTAGGGAATGGTCTTTCAGCAATGTGGGGCACTGAAAAGAAACTTATGAACTACCATTCTTTTCTGGCTATATGTGACAGGATCTACTGTTCCTACAGTTAATTCAGTCAAAGAAAGCATCTGAGCTGAGTGTTTGACCAAATGACCAGCAGTTTGACTGAGCTGACAGCCATCATGGCTGTTCCGGCTGTACGTGTCCACCCGGGCTTTGTCTGGGAGCTGGCAGTCTCTGCACAGACCATACACAGCATATGCCAGGTGGCCATGTGTCTGAAGCAGAGGGAAGGGAGAACAAAGAAAAAAAAAATCTTTCATTTGGACAGAGATGTTTTAAGCCACCCAACTGCCAGTAACATATTAAGCAAAGAAGAAAACGCAATGACGCCTGACAATACTCAACAGTAAACAACTCCGTGCCTGAGATTCAGATCACAAATCTTCCTCTGCTGCTGCCGACAAGCTCAGCTTGAGCATGGCTGCAGGAGACAAAGAAACCTGCTGCAAGAAGAAAACAAGAGAGGAGATCCTCACACTGATTTGAATCTACCCCAGATGCATGTTTGAAGAGCCTCTTACATCATATGCATTGTGCTGCTGCTTCTTTTTTTCCATCTTTCAAACAACAGCATTTATCTCTCACAGTTCTGGAGGCTGAAAGTCTGAGATCAGATGCAGGTCCCTTCAGTTCCTGGTGAGGGCTCTCTTCCTGGCTTGTAGGCAGCTACCTTCTTGCTGTGTCCTTACAAGACCTTTCCTCAGTGTGTGTCCCTCCATTGTATCCTTATGTCAGAAATCTCTTATGTTGAGGGCTTCCCAGGTAGTGCTAGTGGTAAAGAACCCGTCTAATGCAGGAGATAAATAAACAAGTTCAATCCCTGGTTTGGGAAGATTCCCTTGAGGAGGTCATGGCAACCCACTCTGGTATTCTTGCCAAGAGAATCCCAGGGACAGAGGAGCCTGGCGGGCTACAGACTATGGGGTTGCAAAGAGTTGGACATGACTGAAGTGATTCAGCACACATACACCTTCTGTTGAAGGTGAGGATGAGGGAAGAAAGTTCTAGAAAGGCAAAAACAAGAAATTTCTATTTCTCTCTTTCCACTTTATTTATACCCTCCATTTGGCATTTACCATACTTCTCACCATCATCCTTCCCACAAATGGCAGAATGAAGAGAGTAAGTGCTAAGTGCCATTACAGAAGTGTTGGGGGCTACAAAATATTATTTAAAAAGAAATAGGACAGCCTATGTTCCTAAAAATTGGAATGAATACTTTCTCATGTAAATATAGTATTGCCCTTAGTTTCCACATCATGCTTTAGGATAAATACAATTTTTTCTCTTTTGCATCATTTCCCCTTCACTCATTTATTGAGTACCTGCTCTGAGCTAAGCAGTGTGTCAGGAGCATGATCTTCAGTTCAGGATTTCCAGTCTTCCCAACAGTGCTATTCAGCCCCACCAGGTTCATCTGATAGATAAAAACAGTGCTATTCAGAGCAGTTGGTTAACTTGTCCAGGCTCATTCAGCTAATTAGTGTGAGAGATTTAGAAACCAACATTATCTGATTTCAAAGCCTGTGCAAATCAACTCCATTCACAAATAAGTCAATTTGCAAGGGTCTCTCAAGTGCCCTACACTTCTACAAGTTGTATCATTTAATCAACACAAAAGGAGTCCTCTAATGGAGTATTATGCAATTTCTGACATTAGAATGCTGAAACCATCAACGTTCTGGTGACCGAAGGCTGTATCAAAATTCAAACATGAGTCAACCTCCATGTATATTTCACTGCTAGTCGGAAAGATTTGTGGATTTCAACTCCAGTGAGTAAAGAGCACTTCCACTCTTCTTGAAGATATTATGCCATTTGGATATTTAAAAACTTGATGCAAATTTGAATGGACTTTATCATCACAGGACTTTGTGTTTTTAAATATCTTGCTCCCTCTGCCAGGAAAGTATGTACCTCTATCATTGTTGTTTATTGCTAAGTCGCTTCTGACTCTTCTGCGACCCCATGGACTGTAGCCCACTAGACTCCTCTGTCTATGGGATTTCACGGGCAAGAATTCTGGAGTGGGTTGTCATTTCCTTCTCCAGAGATCTTCCTGACCCAGGGATAAAGCCCACGTTCCCTGCATTAGCAGGCTGATTCATTACCACTGAGCCACCTGGGAAGCCCATGTACTTCTCTTATGGCTGAAAAATTCCTTCACAGTTTAGTTCTAGTGTACATTTTTTTGGACACACTTTAATTCAGAAAAGCAAAACCAGTCACTCCCTTTCAGAACTAGTTGCTCCCTTTCTGGTGCTGCAATAAGCACAGTATCGAACCTGTGTTAGTGTATGTTGTAGAGTTGTACCAGTTTGTTTGTCTCTGTGTAGGACTCGGCTAGGCAACCTATGATCTCTCAGAAAGGATGCTTTGTATCATACTGACCTGTGAACTTCTAGTACCAGGTCAGTGTGCTATCATAGCAGATATTAAAAACATTTGCTAGGAAAGTATGTAATTAAACAATTTAAGAATGAGAAGCTATCAGAAAATTATAGGTGTGGATGTGTCCCTGTGTTTAAAAGACAGCATGGAAAAGGAAGAAATGTCATTTATATTGAAGGGACAAAATTATATTACTCTGTATCTGGCCTTTAAGGCTATTTAACTGAGTTAGCAATCCTATACTCTGTAGAAAAGCCTTACCTGAGCTGCCAATATCATCTCGGATTATTAAAAGCAGGATTTTAAAGATCTAATTTACTTTTTGTCATGCACTGCTTGCTATTTGCATTCCATCTTGGTTGAACACTGAAATGAGACAAGCCTTTATCACCTTTGTGTCTGGTCACGTCTTTTGTAGTCTCCCTTGCTAGCCCAGCACTGCAGCACCAGGCTGTAAACACAGCAGCAAAATGGTTCAGGGAAGAAAAAAAACAAAGGCTCCTTTGGTTCACAATTGGATGACAATACATTGAATGAAAACATTTCTATCAGTAGTAGGCTTTATATAAACTCTTCTTTTCCTTATAATTAAATTCTCTAAAATACAGACATTTGGCCTTAAGTATCTCATGGATGTAATATTGGCACCAGATCAGTACAGCTTGCTTGCCAAGCTTAAAAGGGAAAATATAATGGGAAAGACTGTAATTTTATAGTTCCTGTAAAAATGAGGAAATCACTGCCTTCGCAAAAACCCCAAGTGGTATGGCCCTAAATCTGCCCACAGAGAGACCAAGATATATGTTTTCAGCTTTGAGGATGACCCTAGAAACCTACATGGGGTTTATTTTAGTTTACTCTAACATAACTATAGATCCATCCCAGCAAACAGATGTGCAGAACATGAACTTTATGTTCATGAGTTCAGGAAATGGAACTGAGAATTTCAACTGATTTCCATTTTTATTATGGAGTATGACTTTTGCTTCTTTGTTCTCCCATAACAAACTTCAACCCCCTTGAAAATACCCTAACTGATGGCTTCTAACAGGGTTAGATCGTGTGTGCTGAATGTAGACTTGTTTACTACCACCTCATGTGCACCTGACGTCTTTTCTCTCAGTGGAACAACAAATTGGATTTCTCAAGAGCAAGAGAAAGGTACAAACTCCTTCTAATAAAGTAGAGATGATACCACTTGTGTATGGAAGCATCTTTTGAATCAAATTAAAAGTGCATTTCAGAGATGTTAAGCATAGGCAATTCAGCAGCTACAANTGTTTATTTGCAAGTTTGTTTCTTTTTCTTTACAAATTTTTAATTATAATTTATACATCAATAACCTGCCTCCTGAAATATATCAATCTTGAATAATGCCCGTTATGTCTAGAATAGTTATTACAAAGCTTTCTAAAAATATAAGTTTTAGGGAGATATGGGGGCTGTCTTTTCTAAGTAACAATTTAGGTTTTTTTTCCTTTCTTTCCTCTGTAAATTCTAAAGTAATTGGAGTGCTTTTGGCCAATAATGATCTACTTTGATTTTTTTTAATATCATAAATTTTAGGGAATGGTCTTTCAGCAATGTGGGGCACTGAAAAGAAACTTATGAACTACCATTCTTTTCTGGCTATATGTGACAGGATCTACTGTTCCTACAGTTAATTCAGTCAAAGAAAGCATCTGAGCTGAGTGTTTGACCAAATGACCAGCAGTTTGACTGAGCTGACAGCCATCATGGCTGTTCCAGCCGTACGTGTCCACCCGGGCTTTGTCTGGGAGCTGGCAGTCTCTGCACAGACCATACACAGCATATGCCAGGTGGCCATGTGTCTGAAGCAGAGGGAAGGGAGAACAAAGAAAAAAAAAATCTTTCATTTGGACAGAGATGTTTTAAGCCACCCAACTGCCAGTAACATATTAAGCAAAGAAGAAAACGCAATGACGCCTGACAATACTCAACAGTAAACAACTCCGTGCCTGAGATTCAGATCACAAATCTTCCTCTGCTGCTGCCGACAAGCTCAGCTTGAGCATGGCTCCAGGAGACAAAGAAACCTGCTGCAAGAAGAAAACAAGAGAGGAGATCCTCACACTGATTTGAATCTACCCCAGATGCATGTTTGAAGAGCCTCTTACATCATATGCATTGTGCTGCTGCTTCTTTTTTTCCATCTTTCAAACAACAGCATTTATCTCTCACAGTTCTGGAAGCTGAAAGTCTGAGATCAGATGCAGGTCCCTTCAGTTCCTGGTGAGGGCTCTCTTCCTGGCTTGTAGGCAGCTACCTTCTTGCTGTGTCCTTACAAGACCTTTCCTCAGTGTGTGTCCCTCCATTGTATCCTTATGTCAGAAATCTCTTATGTTGAGGGCTTCCCAGGTAGTGCTAGTGGTAAAGAACCCGTCTAATGCAGGAGATAAATAAACAAGTTCAATCCCTTGTTTGGGAAGATTCCCTTGAGGAGGTCATGGCAACCCACTCTGGTATTCTTGCCAAGAGAATCCCAGGGACAGAGGAGCCTGGCGGGCTACAGACTATGGGGTTGCAAAGAGTTGGACATGACTGAAGTGATTCAGCACACATACACCTTCTGTTGAAGGTGAGGATGAGGGAAGAAAGTTCTAGAATGGCAAAAACAAGAAATTCCTGTTTTTCTCTTTCCACTTTATTTATACCCTCCATTTGGCATTTACCATAATTCTCACCATCATCCTTCCCACAAATGGCAGAATGAAGGGAGTAAGTGCTAAGTGCCATTTCAGAAGTGTTGGGGGCTACAAAATATTATTTAAAAAGAAATAGGACAGCCTATGTTCCCTAAAAATTGGAATGAATACTTTCTCATGTAAATATAGTATTGCCCTTAGTTTCCACATCATGCTTTAGGATAAATACAATTTTTTCTCTTTTGCATCATTTTCCCTTCACTCATTTATTGAGTACCTGCTCTGAGCTAAGCAGTGTGTCAGGAGCATGATCTTCAGTTCAGGATTTCCAGTCTTCCCAACAGTGCTATTCAGCCCCACCATGTTCATCTGATAGATAAAAGCAGTGCTATTCAGAGCAGTTGGTTAACTTGTCCAGGTTCATTCAGCTAATTAGTGTGAGAGATTTAGAAACCAACATTATCTGATTTCAAAACCTGTGCAAATCAACTCCATTCACAAATAAGTCAATTTGCAAGGGTCTCTCAAGTGCCCTACACTTCTACAAGTTGTATCATTTAATCAACACAAAAGGAGTCCTCTAATGGAGTATTATGCAATTTCTGACATTAGAATGCTGAAACCATCAACATTCTGGTGACCGAAGGCTGTATCAAAATTCAAACATGAGTCAACCTCCATGTATATTTCACTGCTAGTCGGAAAGATTTGTGGCTCTCAACTCCAGTGAGAGTAAAGAGCACTTCCACTCTTCTTGAAGATATTATGCCATTTGGATATTTAAAAACTTGATGCAAATTTGAATGGACTTTATCATCACAGGACTTTGTGTTTTTAAATATCTTGCTCCCTCTGCCAGGAAAGTATGTACCTCTATCATTGTTGTTTATTGCTAAGTCGCTTCTGACTCTTCTGCGACCCCATGGACTGTAGCCCACTAGACTCCTCTGTCTATGGGATTTCACGGGCAAGAATTCTGGAGTGGGTTGTCATTTCCTTCTCCAGAGATCTTCCTGACCCAGGGATAAAGCCCACGTTCCCTGCATTAGCAGGCTGATTCATTACCACTGAGCCACCTGGGAAGCCCATGTACTTCTCTTATGGCTGAAAAATTCCTTCACAGTTTAGTTCTAGTGTACATTTTTTTGGACACACTTTAATTCAGAAAAGCAAAACCAGTCACTCCCTTTCAGAACTAGTTGCTCCCTTTCTGGTGCTGCAATAAGCACAGTATCGAACCTGTGTTAGTGTATGTTGTAGAGTTGTACCAGTTTGTTTGTCTCTGTGTAGGACTCGGCTAGGCAACCTATGATCTCTCAGAAAGGATGCTTTGTATCATACTGACCTGTGAACTTCTAGTACCAGGTCAGTGTGCTATCATAGCAGATATTAAAAACATTTGCTAGGAAAGTATGTAATTAAACAATTTAAGAATGAGAAGCTATCAGAAAATTATAGGTGTGGATGTGTCCCTGTGTTTAAAAGACAGCATGGAAAAGGAAGAAATGTCATTTATATTGAAGGGACAAAATTATATTACTCTGTATCTGGCCTTTAAGGCTATTTAACTGAGTTAGCAATCCTATACTCTGTAGAAAAGCCTTACCTGAGCTGCCAATATCATCTCGGATTATTAAAAGCAGGATTTTAAAGATCTAATTTACTTTTTGTCATGCACTGCTTGCTATTTGCATTCCATCTTGGTTGAACACTGAAATGAGACAAGCCTTTATCACCTTTGTGTCTGGTCACGTCTTTTGTAGTCTCCCTTGCTAGCCCAGCACTGCAGCACCAGGCTGTAAACACAGCAGCAAAATGGTTCAGGGAAGAAAAAAAACAAAGGCTCCTTTGGTTCACAATTGGATGACAATACATTGAATGAAAACATTTCTATCAGTAGTAGGCTTTATATAAACTCTTCTTTTCCTTATAATTAAATTCTCTAAAATACAGACATTTGGCCTTAAGTATCTCATGGATGTAATATTGGCACCAGATCAGTACAGCTTGCTTGCCAAGCTTAAAAGGGAAAATATAATGGGAAAGACTGTAATTTTATAGTTCCTGTAAAAATGAGGAAATCACTGCCTTCGCAAAAACCCCAAGTGGTATGGCCCTAAATCTGCCCACAGAGAGACCAAGATATATGTTTTCAGCTTTGAGGATGACCCTAGAAACCTACATGGGGTTTATTTTANTATAAACTCTTCTTTTCCTTATAATTAAATTCTCTAAAATACAGACATTTGGCCTTAAGTATCTCATGGATGTAATATTGGCACCAGATCAGTACAGCTTGCTTGCCAAGCTTAAAAGGGAAAATATAATGGGAAAGACTGTAATTTTATAGTTCCTGTAAAAATGAGGAAATCACTGCCTTCGCAAAAACCCCAAGTGGTATGGCCCTAAATCTGCCCACAGAGAGACCAAGATATATGTTTTCAGCTTTGAGGATGACCCTAGAAACCTACATGGGGTTTATTTTAGTTTACTCTAACATAACTATAGATCCATCCCAGCAAACAGATGTGCAGAACATGAACTTTATGTTCATGGGCTCAGGAAATAGAACTGAGAATTTCAACTGATTTCCATTTTTATTATGGAGTATGACTTTTGCTTCTTTGTTCTCCCATAACAAACTTCAACCCCCTTGAAAATACCCTAACTGATGGCTTCTAACAGGGTTAGATCGTGTGTGCTGAATGTAGACTTGTTTACTACCACCTCATGTGCACCTGACGTCTTTTCTCTCAGTGGAACAACAAATTGGATTTCTCAAGAGCAAGAGAAAGGTACAAACTCCTTCTAATAAAGTAGAGATGATACCACTTGTGTATGGAAGCATCTTTTGAATCAAATTAAAAGTGCATTTCAGAGATGTTAAGCATAGGCAATTCAGCAGCTACAAGCTTGCTAAAGAGTAAACTGCACGAAGCTCCCCAGTGATGTTAGAAAACTGTCTGAGCATGGGTCCTGTCTCTTCTTCCCCGTCCCATTCTCCTCTCCCTTCTGATCTCTTCGAGCTTGGGATGGTTAATTTTATGTGTCAAGCTGATGGGGTAAAGGGATGCCTAGATCGATGGTGACATTATTTCTAGGTGTGTCTGTGAGGATATCTAAGAGATTAGCATCTCCGTCATAGACTGAATGAAGCAGATAGGTGGCCTTTCTCAATGTGTGTGGATGCTATCCACTCCACTGAGAGACCAAATAAATTGAAAAAGTGGAGAAAGGTTGATTTTACTCTTCTGCTTAAGCTGAGACATCATCTATTTCCTCTAGGAAATAGAGGAAATCTATTCCCCCGAATCATCATCTATTCTCCCTAGGACACCGGCATTCATGGTGTGGGGGGCTTTAAGACTTAGACTGCAACGTGTACCATCAGGCCTTCCTGTCTCTTCTAATTTCAGGCCTCTTTAGACTCCAAAGGGATTACATCACAAGCTTTCCTAGGTCTCCATCTTGTAGAAGGCAGATTGTGAGATTTCTGGGCCTCCATAACCATGTCGGTCAATTTCTGTAATAACTCTCTTTATATATGTATGTATCTCCTTGGTCCTGTTTGACAATTGTCCTACAGGTGATTGCTATAAGCTGCCATGTCCTTGCAGCTCTCCTTAGCTCTCCTTAGCTACAAGGACATAGCAGCCTCCTTGTGTCCTTGGCTCTCCTGCAAGCTTACCTTTCATTGTGTGTGTGTGTGTTAATTGCTTAGTCATATCTGACTCTTTGTGTCCTCGTAGTTGCCATTGCCTTCTCCAGGAGATCTTCCTGAGGCAGGGATCAAACCCAGGTCTCCTGCATTTCAGGAGGATGCTATACTGTCTGAGCCACCAAGAAAGCCCTATCTTCAGTTAGATTAAGCCAAAATGAGCATCAGAAAAGAGGAGGATAGGAAGAGAGAAAAATCTGCATATAATACTTTTGTTTTCTTCCTGTTTTGGTGCCAGAAGTGTGGCAGTGGTGGTTTCCCTCTACAGTTAATGTTTTCATCAGAGACTCTTCCTCCATGGTCTTTCTCCAGTGGTCCAGCATAATTCTGTGTCCTTTCTGTATTCATTGGCCCTTGGAGTAACTAAGGCTCCCTAATATTGCTAAGGCTCCCTAATATCACCAGGTCTTGTTTGCTCTCCTATCCCTGATCACAACTCTATATATTGTACTTTTATCAAGAAGGAACTAACATCATTTTTGTGATATGCTTGCCAAAGCTGAATGTATGACTCATCCATTAGCTCAGTGATCTTGATGCAAACAATCCATCCTCACTTTTACATTGCTCATCTCACAGACATTTCCATCTCATGCATGCTTGCTGAAGTATTCAGTCCAGTTCNGGAGGAGAAGGGGCGACAGAGGATGAGATGGCTGGATGGCATCACCGACTCAGTTGACGTGGATTTTGGTGAACTCTGGGAGTTGGTGACGGACAGGGAGGCCTGGCGTGCTGCAATTCATGGGGTCACAAAGAGTTGGACATGACTGAGTGACTGAACTGAACTGAATGAATAGTGATGTTGAATATCTTTTAAGATGTTAAGCATTTAATATCTGCCAAACACTATCACATAAACTTCATGGGATCAACTCATTTAATGTGTGTGTTTGACCATATTTACTTGTGTCTGAGTCTTTGGGATGCCAGGGACTTCAGCCCGTCAGTCTTCTATGTTCATGGAATTTTCCAGGCAAAAATACTGGAGCGTGTTGTCATTTCCTACTCTAGGGTATCTTCTCAACCCAGGGATCAAACCCAGGTCCCGTGCATGGCAGGTAGTTTCTCTACCTACTGAGCCACTTAGGAAGCCTTAACTCATTTAATGCTCACATACAATTATGAAGACGTCACAATTAAATTAGTCTTATTGTACAAATTAGTGAATTAAAGCACATAGAAGCTATGCAACAGGCACAAATTTGCACAACAAGGGACTGGCAATACCAAAATGGAACCTCTGCTTTTTACTTCAGTGTTACATACTGTCAGTACAGTTCAGTCACTCATTCATGTCTGACTCTTTGTAGTCCCATGGACTACAGCATGCCAGGCTTTCCTGTCCATCATCAACTTTCAGAGCTTGCTCAAACTCATGTCCATAGAAGGGATCTGATTGGATGCCCTAACTCCATGTGGACCTGTCATCTCTTTTCACCTAAGTGAACAGTGTTAACGAAAAATGAATAGTTTTCACACTAAATGAATAGTGTTTCTATGATTTCAATCCACAGCTTCCCTAAGTAAATAACCACTCATTTAAAGTAGATATTTTTGATGGTCCTTTTTTCTGGTTCCCACCAGAAATCATTGGGAATCATTGCTGGTTCCCACCCCAGATCTCGTTTTACACTTACATTTGCGTGAAACTGCAATATTGCAGGTTGAAGCAACTGAGAGTCTCACTTATGTTTCCTTCGACTTCTTTCCCCAGGATTCTCTATTGGCATTATGTTGCTGAAGTTGGTATCTAATCATTGGTAATATCTTCCACTTACTTCTCATCTTGCTGCCCTGGTATAAACACTTTGGCTATTGGACCACTTAAATTTGCATTTCTTATACTTGGTACTGGACTTTCCTGGTGGGTCAGAAGTAAAGAATCTGCCTGCAATGTAGGAGCCACAAGAGATTCAGGTTCGATCCTTGGGTTGGGAAGATCCCCTGGAAAAGGGGACGGAAACCCGCTCCAGTATTCTTGCTAGGAGAATCCCATGGACAGGAGACTGGCAAACTATAGTCCATGGGTTCTCAAAGAATCAGACTCGTTTGAGTGACTAAACAGCAACATCAGTATACATNGATTCAGGTTCGATCCTTGGGTTGGGAAGATCCCCTGGAAAAGGGGACGGAAACCCGCTCCAGTATTCTTGCTAGGAGAATCCCATGGACAGGAGACTGGCAAACTATAGTCCATGGGTTCTCAAAGAATCAGACTCGTTTGAGTGACTAAACAGCAACATCAGTATACATTTTGTACTTGGGTAGTTGATTTCTAGAAATACACTACCTCCCCTCCCAAACACACACACACACACACACACGCACACACACACACACACGTGTACTCTACCTCTTGATAATCCATATCCATATTTCTCCTTTATGCAGAATAGAATAATCTAACATAACAAGACCTGTACTCTACTATGAAAGATAATCCTCTCATGGGAATAAATTCTGAGAAAGCGGTGCATCTGGAAAATTTCTGTATCTGTTTTCCAGATAAATACCTAGTGCTATTCCTTATGCACAGAGAATTTAAATAAGTGACTGTAATTTAAATGGGATCACACATCAAGAAATTAGCTTTTAAATTTACATTAATAAGTATTCTAATCAGTGTAGGCCAGGCTATGAACTAATTTCAATTCAGTTGCTTAGTCATGTCCAACTCTGTGACCCCATGGACTTCAAAATTTCAGCCTTCCCTGTCCATCACCAGCTCCCAGAGCATGCTCAAACTCATATCCATCAAGTCAGTGATGCCATCCAACCATTTCATCCTCTGTCATCCCCTTTTCCTTCTGCTTTCAATCTTTCCCAGCATCAGGATCGTTTCAAATAAGTCACTTCTTTGCATCAGGTGGCCAAAGTATTAGAGCTTCATTTTCAGCATCAGTCCTTCCAGTGAATATTCAGGACTGATTTCCTTTAGGATGGACAGGTTTGATCTCCTTGAAGTCCAAGGGACTCTCAAGAGTTTTCTCCAATACCACAGTTCAACGCTTTGGGACTCAGCTTTCTTCATGGTTCAACTCTCACATCCATACATGACTCCTGGAAAAAACATAGTTTTGACTAGATGGACCTTTGTTGGCAAAGTAATGCCTCTAAGGAACACACCCAAATCCAAGTGACCTTTCTTAATGAAAGTTTATTTTCTACTGACAAAGTCCAAGCCTTGCCAGTTAGCATGGCAACTGTGTTCATCATAGTCACTCATATTCCAGGGAGAGAGAGGCAGAGAGAGAGAAACTGGATGGACTCAAATTATAATTTCACTCATAAAATCTCCCAATAATGAATACACTTTTTGCTTATTTTAAAAAGAGTGCTACCAAAGTGCAGTATGTTTAAATTTTGCTGTAGGAAAATCATTAAGTGGAAGATCAGACTCCTATCTAGTGCCATAATTCACACATGTTATAGGGAGTCAGTGTTTCCAGGATTATTTTCCCAAAAAATGATCAGGTTACAAGAGTCACAAAGCAAACAAATGGCTCTTTCTTCACCCAATTAGAACTTTATTTACAGCTAGAAAAAGAAGAAATGAAGAACCCCAGGCTTAGTGGAAGGAAAGAAATCATAAAAATTAGGGCAGAAATAAATGAAAAAGAAACAAAAGAGACCGTAGCAAAAGTCAAGAAGCTAAAAGCTGGCTCTTTGAGAAGATAAATAAAATAAACAAACCATTAGCCAGACTCATCAAGAAAAGAATAGGGAAGAATCCAATCAACAAAATTAGAAATGAAAATAGAGAAATCATAACAGACAACACAGAAATACAAAGAATACTACTAGCAGCAACTATATGTCAATAAAATGGACAACTTCAAAGAAATGGAAAAATTCTTAGAAAAGTATAACTTTCCAAAACTGAACCAGGAAGAAACAGAAAATCTTAGCAGACCCATCACAAGCACATAAATTGAAGCTATAATCAGAAATCTTCCAGCAAACAAAAGCCCAGGACCAGATGGCTTCATAGCTGAATTCTACCAAAAATTTAGAGAAGAGCTAACACCTATCCTACTCAAACTCTTCCAGAAAATTGCAAAGGAAGATAAACTTCCAAACTCATTCTATGAGGCCACCATCACTCTAATACCAAAACCAGACAAAGATGCCACAAAAAAAGAATACTACAGGCCAATATCACTGATGAAAATAGATGCAAAAATCCTTAACAAAATTCTAGCAAACAGAATCCAATAACATATTAAAATGTTCATACATCATGACCAAGTGGACTTTACCCCAGGCATGCAAGGATTCTTCAATATTCACAAATCAATTAACATGATACACCACATTAACAAATTGAAAGATAAACACCATATGATTATATCAATGCTGCAGCTAACTTCCCTCAGTTGTGTCCGATTCTAGATGCAGAGAAAGCCTTTGACGAAATTCAACATCCATTTATGATAAAAACCCTCCAGAAGCAGGCATAGAAGGACCATATCTCAACATAATAAAAGCCATATATGATAAACCCACAGCAAATATTTATCCTCAATGGTGAAAAATTGAAAGCATTTCCTCTAAAGTCAGGAACAAGACAAGGGTGCCCACTCTCACCACTACTATTCAACATAGTTTGGGAAGTTTTAGCCACAGCAATAAGAGCAGAAAAAGAAATAAAAGGAATCTAGATTGGAAAAGAAGAAGTAAAACTCTCACTGTTTGCAAATGACATGATCCTCTACCTAGAAAACCCTAAAGAATCCACCAGAAAATTACTAGAGCTAATCAATTAATATAGTAGAGTTGCAAGATATAAACTAACACACAGAAATCGCTTGCATTCCTATACAGTAGCAATGAGAAAATGGAAAGAGAAATTAAGGAAACAATTGCAACAAAAAGAATAAAATACTTAGGAATAAACTGACCTAAAGAAACAGAAGACCTATATATAGAACACTATAAAACACTGACGAAAGAAATCAAAGATGGCACAAATAGATGCAGAAATATACCATGTTCATGGATCAGAAGAATCAACGTAGTGAAAATGAGTATACTACCCAAAGCAATCAATAGGTTCAATGCAATCCCTATCAAACTACCAACAGTATTTTTCAGAGAACTAGAACAAATAACTTCACAATTTGTATGGAAATACAAAAAAACCTCGACTAGTCAAAGCAATCTTGAGAAAGAAGAATGAAACTGGAGGAATCAACCTGCCTGACTTCAGACTATACTACAATGCTACAGTCATCAAGACAGTATGGTACTGGCACAAAGACAGAAATATAGATCAATGGAACAAAGTAGAAAGCCCAGAGATAAATCCATGTGCCTATGAACACCTTATATTTGACAAAGGAGACAAGAATATATAATGGAGAAAAGACAATCTCTTTAACAAGTGGTACTGGGAAAACTGGTCAACCACTTGTAAAAGAATGAAACTACAACACTTTATAACACCATACACAAAGATAAACTCAAAATGGATTAAAAACCTAAACTTAAGACCAGAAACTATAAAAGTCGTAGAGGAAAACATAAGCAAAACTCTCTCTGACATAAATCACAGCAGATCCTCTATGACCCACCTCCCAGAGTAATGGAAATTAAAAAAAAATAAATAAATGAGACCTAATTAAACTTAAAAGCTTTTGCACAAAAAAAGAAAACTCTAAGCAAGATGAAAAGACAGCCTTCAGGATGGGAGAAAACAATGTCAAATGAAGCAACTGACAAAGAATTAATCTAAAAAATATAAAAGCAGCTCCTGCAGGCTCAATTCCAGAAAAATAAATGACCCAATCAAGAAATGGGCCAAAGAACTAAACAGACATTTCTCCAAATACATACAGATGGCTAACAAACACATGAAAAGATGCTCAACATCACTCATGATCAGAGAAATGTAAATCAAAACTACAATGAGATACCATCTCACACTGGTCAGAATGGCTGCTATTAAAAAGTCTGCAAGTAATAAATGCTGGAGAGGGTGTGGAGAAAAGGGAACCCTCTTATACTGTTGGTGGGAATGCAAACTAGTACAGCCACTATGGAGAACAGTGTGGAGATTCCTTAAAAAACTGGAAATAGAATTGCCATACGACCCAGCAATCCCACTGCTGGGCATATATACCAAGGAAACCAGAATTGAAAGAGACACATGTGTACCCCAGTGTTTATCGCAGCACTGTTTATAATAGC